>JAPMOQ010006205.1:455206-471209 GCA_026543055.1 Argiope trifasciata
CAGGCATCATCTTGATTAATCTAACCAGGAACAAAATTAAATATGAGTCCAGAACACTGTAATTACAGTCACTGGTATAGCAGTAATTAATGAACAAAGCTGGTATCATCTTGATTAATCTAACCAGGAACAAAATAAAATAGTAGTCCAGAACACTGTAATTACAGCCGCTGGTATAGCAGTAATTAATGAACAAAGCTGGCATCCTCTTGTTTAGTCTAACCAGGAACAAAATTAAATCTGACTCCATAACACTGTTATAACAGCCACTGGTATAACTTTAAAAGTTATTTACCTTTTCTTTACTAAATGTAAAAATATTTAAAGTAATAATCAAAGATCACTCACCAATTACTATGCTGCTTTCGGTCTTGCCCAGTCGCCACTTTTTCTTCCAGGATATACCCGTAGCATCTGGGTTATCCACCAGTGGTGAGTTCGCAGTTATTTGCATAGCATACATAAACTGCCATAAGTAACAGAAGCTGTAGATAAAGTCCGTTATTTGCCGTCCTATCTACTTCAGATCTTATCCTTTTCAGTCCTTACGTTTTGTCAATACTTACGAGCATCCGACATGTTTCATATCATAAAAACGATGGTGCAGTGAGAGGACGATGACCTTTCTCTTACAAGGTGCTTGTGGTATTACAATGGATTGCTTTTAGATAAACAAAAAAGGTGCAGAGTAATCGAGTCAATTCAGGCTCTCCTGATATACTTGAAATGTACAAGGCCAATGGAATTTATGTTGCTTTTTAGTAAGACACGGAGAAAATAGTTTTAAAAAAATTCTTAATTCTTTTCAGCCCTTAACTTTTGCCAATACTTATGAGCATCTGGCATGTTTCATATCTAAAAAAATTTTGGTGCAGCGAGAGGACGATGACCTCTCCACTACAAGGTGCTTGTGGTAAGAATTACAGTGGATTGCTTTTAGATAAACAAAAAAGGTAATGTAATTGAATCGATTCAAGCTCAACTGATATACTTGAAATGTACAAGGCCACTTAAATTTTGAAATTCACTCTTCATCCTGTAGAAGAAGGGTTAACAAAGTAACGTCAGAAAGCTGAGATGAAAAATGTGATGTTGGACATTAGGTAATAGGCACAATTAAGTTACTCATGTGATTGTAACGTCATATTAATTGCCTTTAGATAGCCAAAAAAGGCTTAAAGTAATCGGGTCAATTCAAGCTCACTTGAAATGTACAAGGTCACTGAAATGTATGTTGCTTTTTAGTAAGATGCGGAGAAAATATTTAACTTTGTATACTTGAATGGTACATAAAATATTGAATACCTTATCTTCCAAAACATTTGTCTTTGAAAAGACCGAATGTTTTATAATTTTTCTCCTGACTCGATTAAATGAGACAGCTACTTTCTCTTATATTTACTTTTTTTATATTTATTTTATCTTAGCATGATGTTAGTAGTAGGCTTATGACTTTGGTAAATGGGGTAGCTCTCATGACTACATTCTGTGACTCCCTCGTATTAGAAAAGAATAAATATTATGTGATATTATGCAAAGCTGTCCCATTATAAATAAGCGTTTTTATTCTGAACTAGCTGGTACCTGGCGTGTTGCTGCCAAAAAAAAATAATATTATGTGAAATCAATCAATAATTTGGCAATTTTTTATCGAAATAGGTTGAACGGTACGACAGTATATAAAATATGAACAAACAAATATTTATTTTTATATATTAGATGTGAGTATTCTTTTAGAATCGGAAAACTTGATGTTCTTTCAGAATAGCAATGAAAGAAACTATTTATTAAAGACTCATATTAATACGTACTATTAGTGACTCGTTTAATATTCATTCAGAATTCTCAAATTTAATTTTAGGAAATGTGATTAAAATACTTTCTTTTAACATCAGTTAAACATATAAAATATATTTATACCATGAAATCGTTAATATAGTTGAAAAGATAATTTGTGAAAATTAAGATGCTGCAAAATTATTTGTCCTACAATATTTTTGGTGGCTACTGCGAAAAACTCTTGACTTTCGTCGCTTGACTGACGAAAAACGCTTTTCGGAAAGCAGGCATAATGAGGCTTCCTGAGAGATGGAAGAAGATAATAGAGCAGAATCGTTCTTATATAAGAAAAAAAATTATATCTTAAAAAGTAAATATTGTATATTTTCATTTCATATCAGAAATAGGAATGGAACTTTTGGGACACGCTAATATACACTGAAGTGACAAAAGTCATGGGATAGCGATATGCAAATATACAGATGGCAGTAGTATCGCAGCGAAAAAGTATAAATGCGCAGTTCGTTTTCCAGAGCTTTCATTTGTGTTCAAGTTATTCATGTGAACAGGTTTTTCGTGATTTATGGCGGCACGACGAGAATTAACAGACTTTGAACATGGAATGTTAGTTGGAGCTAGACGCATGGGTCATTCCATTGCGGATATCGTTAGTGAATTCAACATTCCGAGATCCACAGTATCAAGAGTGTGCCGAGAGTATGAAATTTCAGGCATCCCATCCCATCATGGACAGCGCAGTGGGCGACCACCTGCACTTAACGACCGAGATCGCCGACGTCTGTGTAGAATGGTCAGTGTTAATAGACACGCAACTCTTCGTCAAATAACTGCAGGAATCAATGTGAGACGTACGAGGGACGTGTCCGATAGGACTGTGCGGCGAAATTTGTCTTCCTTGGGCTATGATAGCAGAAGACCAACTCGAGTGCCTTTACTGACAGCACGACATCGCCTGCAGCGACTCTCCTGGGCTCGTGAGCATATCGACTGGTCCTTAGACCAGTGGAAAACCGTGGCGTGGTCAGATGAGTCACGATTTCAGTTCTTACGAGCTGATGATAGAGTTCGAGTGTGGCGCAGACCCCACGAAGCCATGGACCCAAACTGTCAGCAAGGCACTGTTCAAGCTGGTGGTGGCTGCATAATGGTGTGAGCTGTTTTTACATGGCATGGACTCGGTCCTCTGGTGCAACTGAACCGATCATTGACTGGAAATGGTTATGTTCAGCTGCTTGCAGATCACTTGCAGCCATTCATGGACTTCACGTACCCACACAACGATGGGATTTTTTGGATGACAATGCGCCATGTCACCGGGCCAGAACTGTTCGCGATTGGTTTGAAGAATATTCCGGACAATTCCAGCGCATGATCTGGCCACCTAGATCGCCCGATATGAATCCCATCGAGCATTTATGGGACATCATCGAAAGATCCGTTCGTGCCCAAACTCCTGCACCATCCACATTTTCACAATTATGGACGTCTATACAAACAGCATGACTTAATATTCCTGCAGAGGACTTCCAACGACTTGTGAACTCCATGACACGTCGTGTTGTTGCACTTCGCGGGCAAAAGGAGGACCGACACGATATTAACAGTCATCCCATGACTTTTGTCACTTCAGTGTATTTCAGTAATGTAGTAACATTTTCTATGACTTAGATGGTTCTGACTCTCAATCTTTTTATTATTCTTCATTAAGCGAATAAAAAGCTTCTTTAACCAACTGTCATGCATTTCAAAATTCTTCATAATTATCTTGTTCGTCAAGTGTTTAAAAAGTTGCAAGTTTAACAAATTAATTACGAACTTTATTCTTTTTCGATAATTGAAAATTAGTAATTATGACTTCACGAACCTGTATCTACAGATATAAAAAAGTTATTTTTCTTAATTTTCACATCTGCAACAAACTGTCAAAGTAATTAGTAATTCCAAAGAAATAATCTTTTGAAGCGTTTTTAGAAGTGTGATGCTCAATAAAGTACGAAAATCTTTAATAAGGTTAGTTAAAGTATCTAAAAAGTTCTGGTCAATAAATTTTAGCCAAAATATATAAAATGAATTCATGAAATAAATAAAAATATAAACTGACTGTCAGAATTTATATTTATTTTATATATAAGTGCTTCATTTTTTCGTTCCACAAAGCAATTTAAAACATTTTAAAGATAATGAAGATTAAAGAAGTTTTAAGGAGCTCTACTACAAGACTGATCTTATTATACGTGAGAAATTAATTAAAGTCAAATGATATTACCGACTTCATATTTAACGAAGCTCAGTTTTTTCATCAAAGATTTTTTCAAAGGAATTTCCTGTCTTAATTACTTTCAACGTTTTTTTGTAGTAAGTTGTTTTTAAAAAAAATCGTTTGCCTTAGCGGGTTTTTTTTTTTTTTTTGCATCATTTTGTCTCTCAAAGGATAGTAATTAAAAATTATATCAATGAACGTTGAAAATTTTTAGGATAGTTTCCATTAATACATTTTAGGATCTTTTTTCACTATTTGGGCAAAAGTATATTATTTTTTTACTCCAGACCTGCATATTTTCGTATCAGTAAATATTGCTTTATTTTTTATATTAATACAGAATGGAACATGGAAGTCATTTCTAATTACTAAAAATTTATATTGATTTGTACTGCAATGATAGCATTTTACTGTAATTCTGTATCTCATCATAGGATTAAAAAAATACGAACAGATAGAATACGTGAAAAAATGTAAATTAGAATAATTATATGATTGTTTCGATTCTTTAAACACGTGAAAACATATGAATTAGAATTATATAATTGTTTCGATTTTTTAAAAACATGAATAATACAGAATAGAACATGGAAGTCATTTCTAATTACTAAAAATTTATATTGATTTGTTCTGCAATGATAGCATTTTACTGTAATTCTGTATCTCATCATAGGATTAAAAAAATACGAACAGATAGAATACGTGAAAAAATATAAATTAGAATAATTATATGATTGTTTCGATTCTTTAAACAAGTGAAAATATATGAATTAGAATTATATAATTGTTTCGATTTTTTAAAAACATGAATAATACAGAATAGAACATGGAAGTCATTTCTAATTACTAAAAATTTATATTGATTAAACGCAATCAATATATAAATTTATATTGATTAAACACAAAAAAATTATTTGAAAATATAATATGTTTTGAGAAATTGGAATATTTGTAGTAAATTTTAATGAAATTTAACCAAAACAGTTAGCACTATACACAGTATTGTAATGCAGCAATCCTATTTTTATTGCAGTAATCCTAATCCTATTTTTAAGTTATGGAATACAATGATAAGGAAATGAACCAAAATCTTAGAAAAATTTTGACATGCAAAGAAGTTATAGGTAAAAATATTCGTATATATGCATTTTTCCCATAAATTTACAACTTAATTTTTCTAAAAACACCTATAAATGAAAAAGTACTTCACCAACATTAAAACTTTTGGTTCATTTCATTGCTCATACTATTTAGAACACACGCTGAAATTTTTAGGTGAACACATCTATTAGTTTTTGAGACATCCTGTTAACGGTGGAGAATTCTTATGAAAATTACATTTGAAAAAATAAAATAAAAAATAGCTGAAAAACATATTTTGCTTAAAATTCCCCTGAATGATAGGTGAGGCCTTTCTTTTCCTTGAAAAAATAAACTGTCTTGTAAAGAGGAAAATCTGAACTACAACAAAAAACTATAAAAATATAATTCACCAATGTGGTCAATGACCAACGTTTTTAACGTAGTTGGATACTTTAAAAGTTAAGCCGTTAAGAATTTTCTGGGAAATCATAAGGCTGAAAATTATATTTCGACTAGCTGGTACCTGGCGTGTTGCTGCCACCAAAAAAATAATATTAAATGCAATCAATCAATAACTTGGCAATGTTTTATCAAAATAGGATTAACGGTACGACAGTATATAAAATACGAACAAACAAATATCCTTTTTTTTTATAAATTAGATTCGTGCATCCTTTTAGAATTGTTAAACTTCGCTGAATGTTAATAATTGTTGTCGTTGTAAATTAATACTTTAGTTGTTGGTATAAATTCAGCTGCGTTCCTAACTTTGTTAAGACTTGCTTACAAAATCTTCACCTAGTTTGCGGATTTGGGTAACAGGTGTGAGTTGTTGTGAAACTTATTGATAAGGACAAGAATTCTGCAATAACAGGGCTCAAAAATTCTTCCCCCCAGCACTTTGCACCCTGTTTTCCGAGGGGAGAGAATAGACGATGCGTGAGAAGGGATTATGCTTACAATGTTCCATTCCGAAAATGCGGAATTTTTGTTGCTTTTAAAAGGAGTGAAAATTTTGAACATTAATGCCTAAGAATTCGCTTGGTTTGATCTCTCCCGACCTCTCTATTTCCATCTCCCCCAACTCCTAAATCTTGCACAAAGTGTGTAAAGTCGGCTTTCTCCGTAGGGATATTCGGTGATAAATTGTTTTATTAGGGTTGTTGGAACAATTTAAGTTTGCTTTCTAACCAATTAAACTGTTTAGTTTCGGTAGAAGTTGCCCGAATGTTTCAGATCAAAAAGGAAACTTAGTTTCCAACAAGACAATGATTCCAGGTTTTATACCCCAACCCCCACCCCAACTTCTGGAGAAATATTCGAGAGAAAAAACTATGTGGAGAGAAAAAATTCTTTCTGTAAGAAAATTTTCTCTGAGCACATACAGTGGCTCAAAAAATTGAGAGTACACCTTACTTTTTTATTCCTAATCCGGAAATAAAAATAAGAAGATACCATTCACTTATAATCCAAATAATATCTGGACATGGGCGATTTCTTGCATATTTCCAAAAACTTAAAAGAACGTAGGAAAATAAATGCATTTGGAGAGAAGTGGGTACTGTTTACCACTATTTAATGGAATGTGTGGAGATCTCAGAGTTAAGGAAGAACCTGAAGATTGTCAATAATGATTTAAGTACAGCACTGATGGTATCAGGTCATCTCAAAACCCTGAAAGATGTGCTGTTAAAAATTGATAGTTTCAATCCAACTGTTTGAGAGTGTGCAGATGGGGAGAAAGACAGCTTTTTGCTACCCCGAAAGGAATGTTAGTTTGACTCTTCGATCAATGTAAGGTTGGACAATACTTACTCAGCAGTCGACCACAACAAATCCTTTCGATACTGCTATGTTCAGTGGTGGCGGGGTCGTCGGCTGTATACAAAAAGTACACCTTACTTTTATTTGATAAATCCGACTTCCAATATAAATAACACATTACAGAGAAGTGCAAACTTGTTTTTATTTTTACAAACAACGAATGGTTTAATTTAGAGTAAAAATAAAGAAAAATCAACGAAAAACTTCTAAACTGAAAAATTTCAGAAGCATTTTAAATAAACATACACAGATTTTTCCTTAACAAATTGAGAGTACACCAATGAAATTTCATAGTTTCTCGCATAGAAACAAAGTGTCTCGGTTAAGTTGCGTCTTTTGGCTCTTTAAATGGCCTCTAAACGCCGTGGTTTCGATTCGACTGATTTTTGGTGGTATCTGAAGATATTTTGCCTCACTTTTCTTTCAACACTTGTTTTAAATAGATTTTGTTTCTAATTTTGTGTTTTTGAACCACTTTTTCGAATATGGCCCACAATGTATGATAATATTCAATGGCAATGATGTTGTGATACTGTGTTAGTATGTGTAACTATTTTTCAAAAAGAAAAAACACTACACTTTGATGTTATGAGGTTCGTTGTTATTCTGGAAAATGAAATTTCTATCTAAACCCAAATTTTTATCAAAACCAAATTAAATAAGAATTTCTCTGTTGGAAATGATTTTCACAGATTAAATTTGATTGGTGTTGATGGTACAATACCGGAAAATGAAATGACATCCCAAAAAGTTGACAGTAAAAAATTAGAATAAAGTCATTCAATTAAGGATAAGTCATAATCAAGGATAAATGGAACGAAATCACTTGGCAATCAGAAATCAATTAGTTTTTGAAACATTCTTCCATGAAGTTATTCCATAAATTTCCACAATCCGACATTCTTTCTTGCTTTATATCTTTCAATTACAATACACTCCCGAGTATCTGGTCTATTGTGACAGAATAGCAAAAACATCGGATATACCGGAGTCCTATGAGTTCATTTATTTGCCCACCAGTACCAGACGACAATTTTTATCCAAACACTCATTGTCATATTACGTATATAAAGGCTCTGTGCTTTTAGTTTATATTGCACATTTAGCACATATCAAGAATTTATTGGAAAAAAGTAAGTTAAAAGATATGAATTGTTCACATTTTAACATAAATTCCATAATGTCCAATATAAGTACAGGAAACATAAACGAAACATTAGCGTAATGATCTGGTCTATTGTGACAGAATAGCAAAAACATTGGATATACCGGAGTCCTATGAGTTCATTTATTTGCCCACCAGTACCAGAAGACAATTTTTATCCAAAAACTCATTGTCATATTACGTATATAAAGGCTCTGTGCTTTTAGTTTATATTGCACATTTAGCACATATCAAGAATTTATTGGAAAAAAAGTAAGTTAAAAGATATGAACTGTTCACATTTTAACATAAATTCCATAATGCCCTACATAAGTACAGGAAACATAAACGAAACATTAGCGTAAGTCGGAGTCCTAGTTCTTAACGAAATTGACTGATTTTATTTTTCACTGATAAATCATTATACTGATATGAGAAGCTAACCCAAAGACGACAGTCAAAGCTTGGTTTTTAGATTTTAAAAACTCTTTAATACAAAAGTCTTTGCCTTCCACATTTAATTACGATAAAAGAAAACTAAGCGGGATAGTCGCTAACCGAATACTTGCTATAACTATAGATAATCTATACTAATATTACAAATGTGAAAGTTTGCAATTTAGCACAAAGATAGATTATAGCCAAATCCTGTCGATACTGCTACGTTCAGTGGTGGCAGTATGCAAGAAGAAGAGATAGATTATAGCCAGGAATAGATCATAGGCTACTTTTTATTCCGGTTAATTGAGTGGGTATTTTTTTTTTTTTTATTAAGAACTAACTTTCGTGCCAAAAGGCTGAGGCCAAATCTCGCCGAAGATGAGTAAGACTCCAGTTTTTTTTCCAGAACAGAAAATTTATTAAAAAACAAACAAAAAAAATAAAATTAAAATCAAACTGTCATTTTAGTCCAGATTTCTGAAAATCGCCGTGGCAATCAACGTTTTAAGAATGACTGTTATAAACAGTCAGAATGAATGAACATTACATAATGATGAACGACGAGGCGAACGGGATTCATTTCGTTCGTTCATTTAGGAAGCGAAAGTAACATTCGATCGGAAACCAGACACACTTTTCTACGCATACTTTCCCGCCCTGACCTTCATTTTCAATGACACTTGGCTCATATCACACCGTTTCTTTCATTCATTCCATGCAAAACGAGACGACATACCGCGATCTTGACATACGAATTCTGGTCGGAATCGCCCAATTTTAGGAGCGTCCCAAACGAGATGGCATATTTATGACCTTCTGTGGGCAGCTGCACCTCAGCTTTTAATGAAAGATGACTTCCTGAAGGGGAAAAATAGAATAAAGCGTCCACAGCTTGCTGAATTGAAGGGATGATTTATTCATTAAAGACGCTCCGACGGGGGTGGGTCTTATTTACTTCACAAGATAAGTGGAGTGCGCATTTAGATCCAAGATCTCCAGAATATAAATCGGAGAATGAATAATAGAATGAATTTTTGCTTCCTTTTCGATGCGTATTCTTGGTGTTGTTTCCGTCGCTTTTATCATTTGCGCCCAAACGCTTGCTTGCCTTCAGACTTGGAAATGAACGATTAGAATTCGAAGATGAAATCGGGAAGACAAAGTTGTTGTTCGCTTTGACAGATAGCTTAAATTGAATCGGCGTTCGAAAGAAGGAAATAAAATGCTAATTCTGTTATGGACAGGAATTTAATCTTTTATAGAATAAAAAAAAATGAATTTGGAATTATTTTGGGGCCGATATGAATGATATTGAGGTAGATTATAGCTGAATTAAATTAGAAAATAAAGATGATTTTTTTAAATAAATTTAGAAAGATTAAAGATTAAATATAAAATAAATTGAAAAGGATATTATATTGATTAGATAAGTATTGATTTAATTTATCATTTACACTTAAACGCTTGCTTTTAGACTTGGAAATGAACGATTAGAATTCGAAGATGAAATCGGGAAGACAAAGTTGTTGTTCTCTTTGACAGATAGCTTAAATTGAATCGGCGTTCGAAAGAAGGAAACAAAATACTACTTCTGTTATTGACAGGAATTTAATCTTTTATTGAATCGAAAAAAAATAAATGAATTTGGAATTATTTTAGGACCGATATGAATGATATTGAAGTAGATTATAGCTGAATTGAATTAGAAAATAAAGATGAATTTTTTAAATAAATTCAGAAAAGTAAACGATTAAATATGAAATAAATTGAAAAGAGTATTTTATTGATTAAATAAATATTAATTTAATTTATTATTTGCACCCAAACACTTGCTTACAGATGTGGAAATGAACGATTAGAATTCGAAGATGAAATCGGTCAAACAGAGAATATTAATGGAACAGAGTTGTTGTTCTGTTTGATAGATTGAATTAAATGGAATCGGCGTTCGAAAAAAGGAAATAAAATTCTAATTCTGTTATTGACAGGAATTTAATCTTTTATAGAATTTAAAAAAATGAATAAATTTGGAATTATTTTGGGACTGATATGAATGATATTGAGGTAGATTATGGCTGAATTGAATTAGAAAATAAAGATGAATTGTTTAAATAAATTTAGAAAAGTTAAAAATTAAATATGGAATAATTTGAAAAGGGCATTTTATTGATTAAATAAATATTAATTTAATTTTGATATACATTAAGAATCCTTAAAGAAAGCAAAATTAATTTTTTATTAAAAAATAAATTATTGAATTTACTTTCTTTCCGCATTCCTATACTTATTTTCCCTACTGCTATTTATTTATAAAAAATTAATTCCTTTATCTCTGAGATTCAATTGCATTTAGTTGGACTTTCTTCAGACTTTGCAATTACACGAAAGCTGGTTTAAAATAGATTTCTTAATTTTGAATTATATTCAGATTGTATTCAGTAATTAGGTCGGAACACCTTTCTTCAAATGTCCACTGCAAATCATCTGAAAAAGCATCATCCAAGATAACAAATTAAATAAGCTTCAGATCAACACTTATGATATATTTTTAGTAGAATCAAAATTATTATCTTCTCATTAAAAGTCTATGATTGTCTCTGAGATTCATTTATATTTAGTTGGACTTGTGTCCCATTTTGCAATCAAGCGAAAACTATTTAAACGGATTTCTAAATTTGAATCAGATTGCAAAAACGGTAAATTAGGTCGTAACATTTTTCTTCAAACCTCCACTGCACAACTGATGAATTATCATCCTCAACAACAGATTAAACGTGCTTCAGGTCAACATATATGACATTTTAATAGAACCGAACTTATCTTCTCATCAAGAAGCCTAAAATTATCTCTGAGATTCCATTACATTTAGTAGTATCTCGTTTTGCACTTATACGGAAGCTATTTTGCAACGGATCTCTTAATTCTGAATGCAAAAACGACAATTAAGCAGTAATACTTTTCTTCAAACTTCTGTCAGCACACCATATGAAGATTCATCAGAACAAATTAAACGTGCTTGAAGTAATATATGTGACAAATATTTAGTAGAATAGAACTTGCTAACTTCTCATCAAGAAGCCTAAAATAACCTCCGAGATTTCATTACATTTAGTTGGACTTGTGTCTCATTTTGCAATTGCTATTTTGAAACGGATCTTTTAATTTTGAATTGAATTCAGATTTTTAAAAAAAAACGATAATTACGGAACACCTTTCTTCATATCTCCACTGCGCATTATCTGAAGAATCATTCACGACAACAGATTAAATTTGCTTCAGGTGAACATATATAATAGATCTTCAGTAGAATCGAACTTATTACATGTCATCAAGAATCACGAAATTATATCTGAGATTCAATTATATTTAGTTGGACTAATGTCACATTTTTCAAGTACATGAAAGCTATTTTGAAACAGATTTCTTAAATATGAATTTCCTTCAGATTGCAAAAAAAATATAATTAGAACGGAACATCTTTCATCAAACCTCCATTACACAGCATTTGAAAAATCATCATCCATAACAACAGATTAAACGTGCTTCAGGTCAACATATATGATAGATATTCAATAGAATCGAGCTTATTGCCATATCATCAAGATGCCTAAAACATGTCCCCAGCCAATCACAGCCTAAAGCGGGATATAGAATGAATTAATAAAAAAAGCAAATAGATATTCTTTAACTGATTTAATGCGCTAAACATAAATTTGACTCTAATTTTTGTGAACCAACTCTTAAAATGCTACAACAATCTTATTTAAATTAAATATAATAATAAGCCAAGGGTATAGAATTTAAATTAAAATCTCAATTCCTAGTAAGTTATGTTTAAAAATTTAACCAATCGAAAAAAATACAGTGACACCCTGTAAATCTACAATAGTTTAATTAAAAATTAAAATTGAGTAAAATCAAGTAAAAGAAAAGGGGACAGTTATTTTGTATCCTCTTCGAAAGCTTCATTTGATTGAGACTCTGTAATAAACTTAGTTTAGACAATCTCATTGCAATCTACGAAATCAATCTATTAGTAGATGAGCCATCTGCAATGACACTGTCCTCTACTACTTTTATCTTTGTGAGTTTCTTTTGGGAATTTTCAGAGAAACGATCTAAGTAACTGTCTTTAAGGTATGGGCATTCAATCTTGAAACTTTCTATTAATACATTTTATAAAACATTTGAAAGAATCGAAAAAACAACCTTTTGTGAACCATAATACCCTTATTAAAATTCAAGAATGGGAAGAATCAGTTAAAAAAATAACTTTAGTTTTCCTCTGGTTTACTGTAAGATTGCCCCCCGAGGGTTCACGAGTCTGTAAAGACGGTTGAGGTTTATCCCTGGTTGTATTTAGCACAGCAGCCTTCCTCCACTTATTGGGTAAGGCTTCATAGTCTCTTAGCTATGGGGGAGTGTCCCTACTATCTTTGTCCCTATGTTGATTCTTCATTGTCTTTTTGTTTTGGTGAAATCTTTTTCCTTCATTTTTTTCATTATCGTTCATTAGTTTCTTAAATGATTTCCTCAGGAAGACCGTCTAAATCAGAGGTTCCCAACCTTTTTTGAACAGGTGCCCCCTTTTCTAGTGAATATTTCAATACCGGCCCCCCTCCCACTCCAGAGAAATAAGAGCGTACATAACGGATGGTGAAAACAAGGATTAAATTTTTAAAAATTACTAATAGACAGAAAATTGTTGGAATTGAAATGCGATTGAATTTCTTCTATATTTAAAATTTTTAGCTTTCCTGTTATAAGGACAGACAGGGGTTTGGGTGATACTAAGTAATTCATAATAAACTATTGCTTTCTAAATAAACAGATTGACAGTTACAAAGAACAATCAAACCGCATACCTAATTATATTAAAAAGCATTTTATTAAAATTTAAAGACAGTGAATTTCTAACTTAACTAATGAGAAGGCTGAATTTGATGCATTTTAAGGCACTTGCTCATGTCAGGCTTGATTTTACTTAAAAAGGGTGGTAAGTAGCCGCGTTCAGTAACATGAAGCCGATTTCTCTTTTTTCGTTACCAATGTTGCCACAGCACTAAATCCACGTTCTGCTAAATATGAAGATGGTAATGCTATCCTAAATCGTTGAACAATCCACCATAATCCTAAATACAGTTACGAAATCGATTTCTGCAGTCAAAATTCTTGGTAGCCATTCTTGAATTTAATTTTAAATTTATCATTTGTCATCAGTTCTGTTAGTTCTAACTGAGATGATACTGCTGTGTTGACATTGCAAAAAGGGTCCAAAACCCAGGCTTTTATGTCCATGTTTAAAATGTCCCGGAATCGTTCCTTGAAGTCATTGTAGACTATATTTGGTTAATCTTCTCGTGCCCTTCCATGCCATATCAACGCTCCCTAATTTTCTCTGGATCTTTTTACCACCCCCCTGAAAGCCTCAAACGCTCACAAGGGGACGTTTTCAGATTTCAACTAAAGTTTCTAAAGCTATCAGGAAGGCTGATAATTTTATATAAATAAAAATGAATGTTTGTCTGTATGTCCCTTATGCGCTGCTGTACCGCTCATCCGATTGCGATCAAACTTGATCAGCTTATTGCTTACACCTACTAGATGGTTATAGGGATATTACAATTATCTAAAAAAATTTTAAAAATCGAATCTCAACCACATCTGTTTACCAAGGATTCATCTCCAAATATCCTCGAGGAGACAACAGATTCTGTAGGAATGCTAAATCCAAGGGGAATATTTTGCAGTTGTAATATGTAAATATCAAGCAAGTCATTCTCAGATTCAACAATTTTATTACAGATTATGCGAGAAAGTTTTGTGGATACCAATCCTGGGGGTTTTAAATTTTAATTAAATTTTAGCATTTTTCGCAGTAACTATCAAATATATTGAAGTAAAAATAATTTTGCTCCATCTGAAGTTTCAAAAATTATCTTTTCAACTATATGAACAATTTTAAGGTATAAATATATTTTCTATGTTTCATCAGTTTTAAAAGAAATAATTTTAATCGCATTTTCTAACATTAAATTTGAGAATTATGAACAAATATTAAACGAATCACGAGATACAACACATATTTTTTTTTATTACCATTATGAAAGAACGCGAAGTTTAACAATTCTAAAAGAATGCACGAATCTAATATTAAAAAAACCGTTTGTTCGTATTTTATATACTGTCATCCCGTTCATCCTATTTCGATAAAACATTGCCAAGTTATTGATTGATTGCGCTTAATATTATTTTTTTTTTCTGGCGGCAGCAAAGCGCCGCGTACCAGCTAGTCGAAATATAGTTTTCAACCTTATGATTTCCCAGAAAATTCTTAACAGCTTAACTATTAAGGTATCCGCCTACGTTAAAAACACTGGTCATTGACCACATTTGCGAATTCCTTTTTTATTGTTATTTCTTGTAGTTCAGACTTTCCTCTTTTCAGAACAGTTTATCTTTTCTAGGAAAAGGAAGGCCTGGCCTATCATCCAGGGTCACATATTTTTCAGCTGAAATTTGTTTTTAATTTCAGTTTTCTTAAAACTTTAATTTTTCTTTAAACTATTGCACCTTTAGCCCTATTTCTCACAAACTAATTGAGGTAGTTACATAAAAATTTCAGTGTTTGTCTTAAATAATATGGGCAGTGAAATGAACCAAAATTTATATTGTTGGTTAAATACTTTTTTATTTACAGGTGTTTTTAGAAAAATTAAGATGTAAATTTATGGACTTATTATTACGCGTAAATAAGTATATTTTGACCCACAACTTCTTTGCATTTCCTATTTTTTCTTAGATTTTGATTTATTTCATTCATTATTATAATACCCCTCTTGTTGCTTTAAACGGGACGTTAATATAACTAAACTAAACTAAATCATCATTATATTCTATAACTTATGTAGAAAGAAATATAGGATTGCTGCATTACAATTTTGTGTAGAGTGTTAACCGTTTTGGTTAAATTTCATCAAATTTTCTTATTTCTAAAAATACATTATATTTTCAAATAATTTTGATGTATTTAAAGTATTTTCTATTATAAATGACAATAAATCTAAAAACCATAGTTTAAAATAGTTTTTGAAAAATCCAATTTTTCAAAAAAATTTCCTTTGTACATAATCAGATACCTTGAAAGCAAATAAGATTCCCACATTTCATTCATGTAATCCCCGATTTGGGAATAGTTTATGAGTTGATTGATTTGGTGAGTATCCAAAAATTCTTCGTTTAAAATTCCTCTACTTATTCCAAGTATTTACGTAAATGTAAAAAATTCTGGAGAAGATCCGCAATTTCTTGAATCTTGCTCATTAGCTTCAAATATAGAGGAGGCTTTTCTTTCTTCAATAACTATTTTCTTTCTGGTAAAGTAACTGTTTTCTTATCCAGTGATATTCTTTGATTCTGCATTACCACAAGCATGGATATTTCATATGAGG
>JAPMOQ010006205.1:488673-505821 GCA_026543055.1 Argiope trifasciata
ATAAAAGTATTTTTAATATTCTACTTTTTCTGCAAAAAAATTTCAAAAAATTCAATGCAAGTTTGGGTGACAGCAGAGGAGTGAAATGGTCACTAATAAAACAAAACTTTTAAGAGTTGGTTTGGGAATTTTACCCACATTTATCACCTACTGTCACCCATAATTTAACCTTATGAACCCGGACTCACACTAAATCACTTAATTCATCAAATGTTTGACTCGGGCGTTTTCATTCACAAGTCCGAAATATAGGGGTGAAAGGTAAGTCTCGGCCGGCAGTTTCAATGGAAAGGAAGATTCCATTTTATTTCTTCGCAATTTTTACATCGGGTTTTGAGGCACTGGAATTTTCAGACTAGCCGGGCTAATCGAGTGAAATTGCATGAACATTCATATGGCTCGACTTTGCATGCCTAATCGGCAAATTCTGTGTAAAATGTTTTCACCTTCATGGTACCGAACGACTAAATATGATGATATCTTATGCTTAAATATCTTCAGAAAAGTCTTCTTGCGGTAAAATGAAGGATCTTCTAGATATTTACTCAGAAGTTCACATACGAAAAAAAACCCATTCCAACAGTAGCTTCAGAAACAATCTCAATGCTATTTATCAGTCGAGTTGGATTTATCTCTTGGTGGCAATGGATAAGAGCCATATTTATTGTATGAAAATTGCATAAAGATTTTTTTCCGTTGGAAAACATGAAGAATTTATTTTCTAAACATGCCCGAATCAGATGAAAATTTACCAACCAGATTTTCATTTGTTGCTAGAAATATGCTAGAAATTGTAAACTACGAATTGCTTTTGGTAATCGTACTTTCAAATATTTGTAGTAAACTAGATGGCACCCTTCACGTTGCTGCCACAGAAGAAATAATTTTGGGAATATCGTTTGGTATTTAAAATAACTGTCTTGTTTAATTAGAAAAGATAGAAAGAATATTATTTATTTCCTTGTCGGCAATGAATACATTCCCTGAAATCGAGTGATATATAAAATAGAAACATAAATAATATTAATTCTATTTATTTATTTTTTACTTTATTCAAGATTTTAGGGTTAGCAATATTTTCTTGTTTTTCAGTCTTCAGCAGAAACAAATAAGTGCAAGTAATAAGTATTCAAAGTTTCATCGCAATAAGATGAACGATACGGCAGCGCATAAGAGACACACAGACAAACATTCTTTTTTATTTATATAGATTGTTGAATCATCAAGATATTGTGATAAGTATGTCTTCCTTTCTGTGTACCAATTCATGATTCTTTCACTTTTTTCTGCTCTTATAATATAGTATAACTGTTTGCTTTTGCATTTTCATCAGCCCTTTTAGAACTACACTGTGCATCTTAAATGCAATATCTTTATTTCAAATGACTTATGACTTAACATCTTATGACTTTATTTCAAAATGATTGAGAAATAATTTTACCGAGTAATATCAACGAACAAATCCTTTCCTAGATTGGTAAAAATTTTCAAGTTTTGGGGAATAGAACCTAAATACTTTTGATAAACGTTCGACTTCTAATCTCTGATGTAGCAACAATTAAATAACGGTTGTGAGGTAAAATATTAGTGTTAATTTTTTTGAATCTGATGTAAACCATTTTTACCACTATCACCCCCCCCCCAAAAAAAAAACTTTGTAAATTAAGCTTTTTAGGTTACCCAAATACATTTTATTTGAAAAAAGTCAGACACTGAACCGAATTTACAAATGAGTGTGCAATAAATTAGAATTTTGATTCCAAAGAACTTAAACACCTCATTATCATGGCAAAAACTGACATAAGTACTTTAAAATACAATGGTTTTTAACATTGTAGCTCTTAATCGAAATTTTACAAGATAAGAAGACTTTTTATCGATTGAGTCAGGCAAGTGAATTAAAGTAACAAATTAGAGCATTAAGTAAAGACTTTGCAGCAATTATTCTTTTTAATTATTCTGTCGATGATCTTAACTTTCAGGAGCAAAAGCAGATTCCTTCCAAAATATGAGACTCAATGTATCAATGCTCGCTACTTATCTAATAGAGGAGTGGTGGTAGCGGACTTTTGATAACTTTGGATATTTGAATCTCAGAGAGATACAATTTTGCTTATAGAAAGTTAGATGAAACGAAATTTTGTGTGTAAATGCGAAAGCTCATAATAACATTTTTCAAAAAGGGTATATCTAACAACTGGCAAAAACTGACATAAATGCTTGAAAATGCAATGGTTTTTAACATTGCTTTTATGGTTGATTACTTATGTATATGTACAGTAAAAGCTCTTTATTCGCGGGGTATATGTTCCATAAATATGCCGCGAATACAGAAACCGTGAATATGGAAAGGTAATTTATATGGGTTTATAGGGCATACGTTCCTAGGTGACAAAATAAAATATACATATATATAAATCAATTTAATTGAAATTTTTGAACATTTTGATTATCTTAAGGCTTAGGCAATGGTTTGAAATTTTTTCAAAAATTTTCTCTTGCTTGGCAGTTTTTAAAAGCTTCTTCCATTCAGACTGATTCGCAGCAGTCGCATTAGCAATTTGCCTCTTAAAAATAAAGCTTCGTTCCATAGACAGAGTAATGTTCATAAAGAAATCGCAAAGCTCATTTGCCATTCTGAAACCTTCACTAGGATTTTTCAAATTAAATGTCACATTTCCAGAACTTGTTGAAGCCTCTTCTTCAATGAGCTGTGAATTTAACATTTCCTCCAAGTCGGTTTCAGTCAAATTTTCATCTTGCGATTCAAGCAATTCCGGAATCTCACTTGATTCTACATGTCCGAACCCATCTCTTTCTATTCCATTCACGATGTTTCGGCTATGTTTGCAGTTTGCATTTAACAACATACTTTAGACAAAGTTGTAATAAGATCAATTTTGCATCTTTTATTAGTCCATATGACGGCATTTACAAAGGATATTGGGTTGGATACCTATTGGAATCCTTTTATTATTATGTATGTACTGATTAGATCCGTGAATAAAGAAATTTTTAACCGCGAATATAGGAATTAGGTCGCATTTTTTTAATCCTCGAATAGTGAAAACGCGAATGAAGGAAGCGCGAATAAGGAGCTTTTACTGTATATATAAATATATATAGAGTGTGTGTGAGAGAGAAAGATAATATAAATTTTGATGCGCAAATAAAATATATTGCGCATCAAAAAATATCCAAACAAAATAAAGTTTAAAAAAAATTTAATCTTTACATATTTCTTTTTAAAATACAAACAATAAGATTGCTTTGGTCAACCTTGGTTACTGACATTAAATTCTCGATAAATTGCCTTCGAAAGCTTATATTGAGATCACTTTTTGTTTTTAATTTAAAGATCAAGCAAGTATTATAAATTCTCTAAGAGGAAAAATTTATGGTGGTTGGGACAGAATTTTGAGGCGTTTCCATGTATTATAGACCAGCCATTCAAGAAAATTTCGAATAATATACCTGTGGTCCTTTAATTTCTAGCAAATGTGTGATCCCTCAAATCTTAAAATGGTGCACATTTACCTATTTATCTATAATATCATCCAGACTGCTATATCGATTCTATGTTTTCCCGATTATAAATAAAATGTTTTCCCTACAAATATTGTACATCCCCAAACCATATTTAAACCACCCCTACGTGACAGTTTCTCTCATGTGCTTTGGTCCAAACTATGACTTTACTTGGTTTCCTGCTTTTTATTCCATTTGAACCGTAGCGAATTACTCTCAACCCCAAAAAAATCTCTCGGAATTCCAAAACTGAGAGTCCTTTTCCTGCTGTTTTGCAACGTCAAGTATTTTCCTGAGTTTGACTTCCCTGACGAACAGATTTATTTTCTTATTTCTGGCTGTGGTGTATTTCGAAACACAAGACGAATTGCCTTAAAAATGCATTTTTTTTTTTCAATTTTTTTTTTTTTTTTTACTTTACTTTTTCAATTCCTGAATATGGACAGTAGCTATATTTTTTGGCTCGTTTCTAGTACACACATCAAACTTTTCAGTTATTTTATATACTGTTGGTAGAATTTTCTGGACTATTTTAATTATTTTCTGTTGAGATTTGCTTTTGTTATTGAGTTTTACATTTTAATCTTTCAGTACCTTATTCTGGTTTATTCCCACTAGATACCTTCAAATTTTAATGACTCTTAAAGAAAACAGGATAAATATTTCAAAATTACCGTGAAAATACAAGAAAAGACAACAATTATGGCCTATAACGTTAACCTGGAACAGAAAGCAATTTTTTTAGTAAGTATATAGTTTTATGATAAAAATTTAAATAATGAAAAAGTAAATAATGGCTTTTTTAAAATTAATTTGAGTAAATATTTTCTTTAAATGCTCAACATTTTCAAAGCTGTAATGCTTTAAATTAAATCTTTAAAAAATACATAAGCAATTTGATTAAAATTTCTTTATTGTAACATTCTTCCATGAAATAAAAATATGTGGCAAATAATCTACAAGCTTTAAAAGAACTGTTGTGAAATGTATGGCTACTATTTATTCATTCTTTTGTTTAAGATATATAAAAACTGAAGCCATAAAACTTTCAAATATATAATTATTTAGAAAAAAAGAAGTAACCATACAACTTTTCTTAATTTAAACCTGGTTAACGCCCAATAATTCATCACCAGCTCTTTGTTACTAGATTGGTATTTTTATAAGCATTTTTATTTTTTTAATAATGGAAAAGTTTCATTCATTTAATAATAATAAACATAAGTTTGAAGACAAGATGCGATTTCTAAACATTTTTTTTTTTTTTTTTTTTGCCTTTCGAATGTCGTTAAACCGTTTGGCATATTTTAGTACTTTTTTGCAGCTGCTCTGTCATCAGAACAATGGAGCTGTTCTTTGACTCATTAGAACCAAGTGGATTGTACGACCAGTTGAACTCGAGTATCAAAACAGACTTTATTTTCTGTTTACAAACGAATTTCACGTTAGCTTTGTTGGAAATTTTAATAAACTATTAACAATCCCCTCTTGAACAAAAGAAAATTAAAAAATTTCATACAAAATCACACGTGAATCATATGAAAACTCAGGTCCCTTAAAATGTAACTAAGCCTTTATTTATCGAATAATTTTGTCATCATTTTTCCTAATTTTTTTCACCATTAGTTAAGTTTTGGTACAGAATAAACTCAAGAAGAAGAACAAAAATTTTAAAATTAATTAAATTAATGATAAAAGATTCGTAATGTTTGTTTTAATTTATATCTACATTTTCTATTGGAAATACGTTCTTGGTGTTCTTTCAAAAAATAATCATATTCTGAAGGTATCAATCGGATTTAAATAGTACTTTAAAGTATCGTCGGTAAATAAAGGGTTTAATTTTTCTAGTGATAAAGTTTTTTGAAAAATTTATAAAATATACTAATATGCCAAGATATATATATAAAGAATTAATAACTTGATTTTTATAATAATTCTCAACCTGTATGTTTAAAATGGCCTAGAAAACCATTCTGTGAAATTCACACAAGCCGATAAAAATAAGAACCAATTTTACCTATTGTCAATCTTTTTATTTTTTTATTTAATTGTTGAATTGTACATTATTATTTTTTATATATATCTTTATAAAGTGGAAAAATAAAAATGATTTTAAAAGTATAAAGTAATATGCTTTTTTTAAGAATATGGCTTATTTTTACATGTAATTTGAGAAGAAAATGTAAGTTCCAACAAATTTACTTTTTTCAATGATAAAATATTTTGAAAAAATTCTAAAACTTTTTATATAGTAAGAAAGATGTTTATAGAATATATTGGTAGATTTCAATCTCATAGTGTTTTTTTTTTAATTTGATTCGAGTGAAAAGAAAATTCTGTCACTTCGACCTCACCTCCACAGTTACGTCATAAAATTTCACCTCCTCAGTTAAGGGTTAATATTGAAATTCATGAGTGCTCAATGTTTCAGTGAGTAATTGTAACTATGCAACATTTATTTTACTTTGATGATACGTCAAGAAATACTTTTACCAAAAATTTAACTATTTGTTTGTTAAAACTAAACTTTTTTTTTTGTTTTTTATATCAGCCATTATATCTAATTACGATTTCAAAACTTATTTACCCTAAGTTTTTTAGCAGTGAGCAAGAATAAGCGAATATATTGGTTCATTTTCAATCTAATAGGGTTTTTTTTTTTTTAGAAAATTTGATTTGAGTGAAAGGAAAATTTTGTCCCGTAGACCGCACTTTTCCAGTTACGTCCTAATTTTTCACCTCCCCAGTTAAGGGTTAATATTGAAATTTATGAGTGCTCAGTGCTTCAGTGAGAAGTTGTAACTAAGTAACATTTGTTTTACTTTGATGATTCGTCAAGAAATACTTTTACCAAAAACACACTATTTGCTTTTTTTTATATCAGCCATTATATCTAACTACGATTTCAAGACTCATTTACCCAAAGTTTGTGAACCGTGAGCAAGTGTAAGCGAAAAAGTAAGGCAAATGGTCCTTCGCATTTAGTCTTCGACAAGTAATGACTCGGTTGATGTCATGACTCTAAATAAAAGCGAAATCTGTCACTCAAAACGACATGTCATTTTACAAGACGGATTCTTCAGGAATGGCACTGATCCAAACTCTGCTGATTTTTTGAAGTCGGTAACAAGAAGTATAAAAAACAACAGAATGTACTCATTGATATGTAACAACTTGACTGATTACACTTCAATAGCTCATTCCAGATCTGCTTTGAAAGTGAATATACTGATGCTCGCTTTAACTCTTCTGCATGTTCTAATCTTTATTAAATGTATCACTATGCCTGTCTACTAATTATTTATATTTATTTCACAACTAGCTGGTACTCGGCTCGTTGCTGCCTCAGAAGAAATAAATTTGGAATAATCGTGTGGAATTTGAAATAGTTATCTTGTTTAATTAAGAATGATAAGGAAGAATGACATTCATTGAAATTGATGGATATATAAAGAAGAAGCATATATAATACTTTATTTAATTAATTTATTAAATTATTTATTTTTCTATATTAGATTTGTGTATTCTTTTAGAATGGTAAAGCCTTGTTCTTCTTTCAGAATGTTAATGAAAGAAACTATTTATTGTATATCGTGATTCCTTTAATATTCGTTCAGTATTATCAAGTTTAACATTGGAAAATGTGAATAAAATATTTTATTTTAAAATTGATTAAACATGGAATTTATTTATACCATAAAATCTTTTGTATAGTAGAAAAGTTAATTTTTTGAAAATTAAGATGGTGCAAAATTATTTGTACTATAATATTTTCCGAAGTTACTGCGAAAAACACTAACATTTTATTAAATATTTAGTTAAAATTTCAAACTTACAGGATTGGTTCCCCTTAAAAATGTCTTGCACACTCTCTAATAAAACTATTACCTCAGAGAAAGACTTACATTGCATTGACGTACAATAGCTCCGAAATATTAACGTTTAACTTGAATTTAGCATCTTTACTGAATCTGTTGCATCTCCTTGGCGAGTTATTTGGTAGTTAATGGATGCGGTAAATTGATCTGAAAATATTTTTTATACTTTAAATGATTGTATTATGCCTATAATCATCCCATAACTGCGAGTAATAAGCAGTCAAACTTTAATCGCAATCGGATGAGCGGTACGGTCGTGCATAAGAGACATACAGACAAACATTCATTATTTATTTATATAAATGTATTTATTATAGACAATGGACGTTTTAAAGACATTTTGTTAATGGATTCATACTCACGTAATGCACGTAAAATGCTTCTGTAAATTTTCATTTTCGAATCCACTTCACGTCCATGCATAGCTTAAAACAGTGCGCAACTAAGTATCAGATGAAAAGTGCAATTATGTTTATCATGTGACTTTAACATCATGTGAACTGACTTAAATCTCCGTTAATTTCATTAGTTGTTTTAAAAAGATTGTAACTCCTTAAGTTAATTTACGAATATTCCCCAAATGGAGAAAATGATTTATATTCGTAAAAGAGGACGAGAAATTGCAGTCTTGCACCAACACGTGTAGAATAAAAGTATATTCTTTTCAACGGCGTTATCTTAAAACATGACATTCTTTATTCTAATTTCTTGTGATGTTTAACCACTTTTATAAATTCTTATAAGATAAAATCCCATAACTGTATAATACTGTCAAGCGGATTGATAAATAGTACTATACGATAGCTTCATGTCATTTTATGTAAAGTCTTGTACGAAACATTATTTGAAAATTCAGATTCCGCTTAGAAATTAATGCATTTAAAATATTAACTTTGATATCAATTACCTAATGTTTATACGACTTCTAATTTTTCTAAGCCCATTTCAAATTTCATATCAATTTTTTTTTAATAAAACGTTTTTAGTGTTTGTTTCTTGTTTTTAAAGATAAAAGGAAAAAATATATTTATAGAATATGAAATTCAGAATTTTTTTCATAGAACTCGTATTATTTTTCCACATTAATTTCTTTGATAATAAATATCAATATGGAAGAAGATTTCTTTCAAAATATGTTTTGTTTCGCTCTTTACATGTTAAGCATTAGTTCGTAATTGAGGTCTACTGCTGGTATTTCAAGACATTAACGTAACATATGCGTTATAATGTTGAATATTTTCTACTTTTTTATTTGAAACAATAGAAGTGATCAAGTTTCTATAAACCTTTCGTTTATGGCATGTTGAGTATTAGTTCGTAGTAGCGATCTACTGCTGGTATTTCAAGACATTAACGTAACATATGCGTTATAATGCTAAATATTTTCTACTTTTTTATTTGAAACAATAGAAGTTATCAAGTTTATATGATTCTTTTTTTCATTCTTTATGCATGAATTCTTTTTATATTATTTTGAACAATACAGATATACACTAGATGACAAAGCTTACGAGCACTTTCAAATTTTAGTTTTCACATGTTTGGTTATTTTGGTGCTTTACTGTGGAAAAGTTTAACTTATTTCACACATTTTTTTGTTTACAGGAATTTATTACACTTTTATTAGCTCAATCCAGTGCTCTTTCAAAAGTAAGAATATTTCATTATAATATTTGTTTACAGTAAGCATTTATAAAAGGAAATTACTTCATTAATAGTACATTTTCAAAAGATACTAGCCATGGTGGCCTGGTGGTAAGATCTCGGCTTCCGAACAGGAGGGTTTCAAGTTCGAGGCTCGATTCCACCGAAAACCTGTCGTGTAAGAGTGTCTCATGCACGTAAAATCTGTCGGGCCAAACGTCCTCCCTCTGTTGTGGTGCCATGTCAAGTGTCGTTATCGCCATCTGATTATGGTTCAAAATTACGAGGTCCGTGCTAAAGTAGCCCTAATGTTGCTTTGCAATGGGACATTAAAATAACTAAACTTCGAAAGATGCTAATTTAAAAAAAAAAAATCAGAAGGGCTCATATGCATGTTTGTAAAGGAGAAAAAAATGTACACATTTTATTGATTTTAAAATTCAATTAAATAAGCTTAAGAGCCTTCGAACATCAAATAAGCTTTAATTGAAGAAGCACATTTTCTAATCTTCATAAAAATATTGTAAAGTTATTAAATCAACATGATTAGAATCCTTTATAATGTAATGTATATTATAGCCATTTCTCTTACCTTAATATCCACAAATAGGATATAGAAATAAGTTAGTCTTGCTTAATAAGCTTTCAATTTATATTAATACTGAAATTTCAATCTTATGTTGAGAAATCGTACTGTGAATACGTTTTTAATAAATTCAAATTCATTAGCAAAAATTTTATAATTTTAATGACCTTTTATAGTCCTATAAAGCACATTGCGTTAGCAATATTGTGAAGCAGTTTCTGAAATAATTTGCAGTTGCTATCAACGAAATATATTCACTTTAAAATGACACGCCTTTAATACCTGAATATTATTCGAAATATTCGCATTTCTCGTATGCTTCTTCGCCTTCTTAGTTTTCCTCATTAGTGCATTTCTGCTAAAATGATACGTTCTTGAAGATCAATTTCGCAACGATTCTTAATGGTAATCAACGAAACATACTAACATTTAAATATTGCGCACTTAATTTATGAAATGTTATTTGAAGTATCCCCCGTTTCCTTTCAGGACGAGGTCAAGCTCAAAATGCGTCATTTGAGATGCTTAGATACATTTTTGAACATAACCCGATACATTTTCAAAAGTTCAAGTAATTATTCTTTCTTAGTGGTTATCAAAGAAGCATACTAGCATTTAAATATTTAACAGTTAATTTATGAAATGTTATTTGAAGCATTCTCTCTTTCCTTAAGACGAAGTCTGGCGTCTCAGATGCTTAGATTTACTTTTGAATCTAGCGAGATACATTTTTAAAAGTTCGTGTAACTATTCTTTCTTAGTGGTTATCAACGAAGCATACTAACATTTAAATATTTAACAGTTAATTTATGAAATGTTATTTGAAGTATTCCCCGTTTCTTTCCAGGAAGAGGTCTGGCTCAAAATATGTCATTTGGGATGTTCAGATATATTTTTGAACATAACGCGATACGTTCTTGAAAGCCAAGTTTTCGTAACTATTCCTTCTTAATATTAATCAATGATACATACAAACATTTAAATACAGCGCATTTAAATTTTGAAATGTTATTTGAAGTATTATCCGTTCCTTTTCAGCACGAAGTCTTGTACAAAACGCGTTATCTCAGATGTACTTTTTTAACATAAAGCGATACGTTCAAGTTTTCTTATATATTCCTTCTTAATAGAAATCAACGAAACATACTAACATTTAAATACAGTGCAGTTAATTTTTGAATGCTATTTCAAGTATTCTCCATTTCCTTCCAGGATGAAGGAAACACGTTTCGCGTAATAGGTGTCATCGCAGATGCTCAGATGTATTTTTGTACATAACGCGGTACGTTCTTTATAATAAAGTTTCGTAACTATTCTTTTTTAATAGTAATCAATGAAACATACTAATATTTAAATACCACACAATTAATTTTTGAAATGTTACTTGAAATATTCTCCGTTTCCTTCCAGAACGAAATCTAACGCAGAAATCGCCACCTGAGATATCCATATATATTTCTGAACATAACGCGATACATTCTAAAAATTCAAGCTTCTTAACTTCTCATTCTTAATGGTGCTCATCGAAAGATATAATATTTAAATACCGTACATTTAATTTTTTAAATATTCTCCGTTTCCTTCCAGGACGAAATCTTGCGCAGAACTCACCACTTGAGATGTTCATATACATTTTTGAACATAACGCGGTACATTCTTAAAATCCAAGTTTCTCATCGAAACATTTATTATTTATACACATTCTTAAAAGTCAAGTTTCATAACTATTCATTCTTAATGGTGCTCATCTAAATATATACTATTTAAATACCGTGCATTTAATTTTTATAATATTCTCCGTTTCCTTCCAGGACGAAATCTGACGCAAAACTTGCCACCTGAGATACTCATATACATTTTTGAACATAATGCGATACATTTTTAAAAGGCAAGCTTCTTAACTACTCATCGAAACATACAATATCTAAATAGTGTACTTTTTAATTTTTGAAATATTTTGCGTTTCCTTCCAGAATGAAATATAACGCAGAACATGCTCATATATATTTCTGAACATAACGCGAAACATTCTAAAAATCCAAGTTTCTCATTGAAACATTTATTACTTATATACCGTATATTTAATTTTTGAAACATTATCCGTTTCCTTTCAGGACGAAGTCTGGTTCACAACGCGTCACCTCAGATGCTTGGCTAAACCATTCCTAACATGTTGTTCGTTCACACACTCGTGTTAAGAGAAAGATGACTTAATCTCTTTCTCCTCGTGTGTGATCCTCATTGCAAATAACAAGCCTCGCCTCTTCTTCGCTGCTTAAAGAATCACTCGTCAATTGTTACTGAAATAACACTGGCACGGTCCCCCACCCATCTTTTTTCTTCATCTCTCTCTAATCTGTGCTGGTGAGCAAGTCAGCAGATTTCTTGCCGGCACGTTCGTACGATAAGTAATTAATCTCTTAAGTACGCCTAAGTGATAAGACCGCATTAGTAACTTCCCTCTTTTCGAGTTACATAAATGGCAGCAGAAGAATCTTAATCCCATATTTCAACTGAATGGAGATTTAGCCCTTGCGGAAAAGCACTCAACTCCCGGAAAACTTATGGTCCAAGTCATAAGAATCTCCTATTGACGGAAGTGGACGGAACCCGATTGAATTAGGCAAATGCTTTTATGAAAATATTTGTCCACTAAGTCTTTGGCTACACGCTTAGAGGAAGCCGAAATAATTCATTTAACACTAGAAAGATCGAGACTTAGTGTGTACCTGTATTGCCCCAAAGCAGTCAAAATGACTGCATTGTGAAAGAATAACTAATGTGTAAAGAAATGAGTTTAAAATTAATTTTTAATATTTCTTATACTATTTACAGCCATAAAGCAAGTTATTAGTACCTTCAAGTTAGCAAGTTATTAGTAGTATTAACAATAAAAAAAATTTGCTTCATTTGGAACAAAAAATAATTTATTCATTATTTGTACATTTTAAGCAAATGTAAGCTGAAATCATTTTATGTGTACATCTTACGCAAACATACTTTTGACATTTTTCACATATTTTATTTGTTTTGTTTTTGTTGCAAGGTCGAACTTGACAAAATTTTCGTTTGTTAAAATATGTTGTATTTGATGTTTGCGGGTCCTCATTTTCTGATGACTTTTTCTGTATTGCAGCACTGTAATCGGTGGAAAGCTGTTCTGCTAATTGGAACAAGAACTTTTTTCGTTGTATTTGTATTCCTGTCGCCTCTTTGTAAAGGATCCAAGCATTTATAGCAGCCAATTAAGTTTACTCAATTTAATAATAAAAGTCATTTGATTATTTAAAATTTTCCAAGTATTCAAAATAAAATAGCTGATTTTAGCCAATACAGGTATAACACATATATAACACAGGTATAACCAGAAATGAAAGAGGGGGATGCAACTACAATTATTAATAAATGCGTTTATATGTTGTACAAAAATCACAAAATTCTAAGAAGCTGTGTCATTATATACACAATTGTTTTTTTAACTGAAATTGAAAAGCAGTCAAAATGACTGCCTTAGGTAATCTAGTGTTAAGAGCTTTTGGGCGCAAAATTTGAATAAAACTTTAGGGAAAAGTAGATTTCTTTTATGGTATAAAGAAAAAGATGTTCGCGCTTTTCAAAAACTGTATACTTGGCGCTTAATTTGACTGAAATGATTGGCTTAAACAGGAAAGATATTTTCCACATTCCAGGTGATTAATGATTAAATTCCAACTCTGCGGAGCTTTATGTTGACGGAAGCGAGCCAAACTGATTGAATTAGGCAAATGCTTTCGTGGAAAATATTTGTCCTCCAACCCTTCGATAATACGCTTAGGAAGCATCCAAATAATTCATTTAAGATCTTTTGGCGCAGAAAGGACGAAAATAAGTACTTAATTCCCATACTGTACACGTGATACAAAGGCATGGTTTACGATTTTCGAATACATATAAGTAATCAACCATAAAGGCATTCAATATTTAAAACCAATTAATACCAACCAGCATTAATAAAAAAATCAAATACTTTCAAATTATTATCTGTGGTGCCGTTTTAGAAGTTTTTATGTTTTATTGCAGAGTCATAATTTTTTAACTCCCATACTGCACAAGTGATGCAAAGGTGTGGTTTACGATTTTCGAATATATATATATAAGTTATCAACCATAAAAGCATTAAATAATTAAAACCACTTAATACCAACCAGCATTTAAAATTTTTTTAAATTATTTTATGTCAAAATTCAAAACTATTCCTTCGAACGTAGTAGGGTACCAGAAGAAATAAAAATACCATCCAAACGAATGTCGATTTCAAACGGCTAATAATTTTATGAAGAAAAAAGATGCAAAGCAGGGAAAAAAAAGAAAGTTATGATTATTATTATTTTCTGTTTTGCCCTTCTAAAAGTTTGTTTCTGTTCGATTGTCGAGTCACAATTATTTCATTCTGAAGATTAATAAATCTGAGATCGAAACAAAATTAGTGCATGAAAACTGTTTATAAAATTTAAAAATTCCATTGACCCGGCGCATTTTTTCGCGTGGTATATTTTAATAAAATTTTCCCACAAAAGTATAATTTTCCCATTTTGAAACATAGCTTGTTGGGGCAAAATAAAAAGGGTAAAATAGGGTACATATATTATGGTAAAATAATAAATTTTATATAAACAAGTAATCAACCGTAAGAACATTAAATAATTAAAACCAATTTCCAGAATCATCAAAAATTAAATTACTTCAGAAAACCGAAACTCGTAATACCGGAATCGAAGTTAAAATTCAGTTTTGAATTAAATTACAAAAAGTTAACAAAAATAAAAGCTAAATGAAATAAAACCTATTTATGAAACAAATCTTAATTAATATAGTTAAGTAATCGAAACAAAACGAAACTAAAAATTATTTCGTATTCGAACAAGTTTAAAATTTAAAAATTAAAAGCCTATCATTGTATTTAGCGAGCGCTAATGCAGCTACTACGAAAATACAGATGATTGTAAACAAATTAACAATATACGCTAAGTAAAAAGGAATACAACATCATCAAAATTACAACAAAAATATTTGTTGTAATTTTGATTATATTGTATTCCTTTTTACTTGATTTATATTGCTAATTTATATATATATAATTTTTTTAATATGATGTATTGAAACAAAAAGAATATTTTCTCATTCGAGGTGATTTAGTATTATTAATTAAAATTTTAAATGTATCTGTTGTAACTGAATCTGCTGCAACTGAAATATAATTATAAGTAAAATAGTTATTGATATGTTGAGGTGGTGATATTACGAATTTGATTTGAAAAAACTGCCTATATGTAACTTGATTTTCTTACATAATCACTAAAATGAAACAAATTGTTTCAATTCTAATAGATACAAAAGTCTTCAACCTTTAATCCAGCCCTACGCTGAATACCTTTAATGAAGATGAACCACTCATTGTATTCGACAATTTATTTTATGAGGATTCATCAAATGTTCAATAATATATTTCGTTAATGCTGTAAAAAAAACCAGTATAGTAAAAATAAAATACTTTTTTACTGAAATGAAAATACCATGATAAAATTTATGTATTTCTTTTCCCCTCAATTTATATTGTTGTCTTAAAAGAACAAATACAGGGTGTCCCTCAAAGAATGCAACCTTCAATATTTATGGATTCAGGTAAAGCATATTAAGACGAGTATTTTGATGTACAACATGTGGTGCTCCCAGAGCCGGCCCTCTCTATGAAGGGGCCAGGATGCGAGAAACCATTTGGGGCCCTAAATTTTTAGCAAAGTAAAAAAAAAGTACATTTGCATAGGTGTCATTTTGTTTTTGCTATTAATTACTCCAAGAAAATTACAATTTTTCCAATTTATTTTTCCATACTTAATATAGCAAGAGCGTTTAAGCATAATACCCATATGTTTGACCAAAGATAATCCTTTAATTAATTTGAATTTGCTGAAAGAGGGTTCAGCAATTATTATATTTAGTAACTGCCAATGTAAAGGATTGTAAAAAATATTATATTAGCTATGGGCAAAAGTAGATAGCTGAGGATTTACAAGTCCATTTGAATCCAGCCTCAACCTCAACTTCTGGGAGCCAGGCAGGACGCTCCATCTTAACATGTCTGACGGGGATCTCCTTATTCATAAATGAACTTTTTCTGCCTTTTTACAGATATCACTGCTGCCTTTGCCTAGAAAAAGGCGTCAGTCGATACTCAGCCAACCACATGTAAACAATCTTGTAGACTTTTAGTATAAGTAACATTATTATTGCTGTTCATAACACTGTTTCAATTCTTAATCACATTAGGGGGAGGGGCTCAGTTGCAGGGTCCGGGTGTACCCTCCCCAGATGGCAGCCCCGCCCCCCTGAATATAGCGTCATAGTCTATTTAACCACATATTATATACCTAAACACTTGTCTGAATGTGTTCTATCCTAATCTGTGAATCTTAGAGACTTTCTGTAAGCCGATTTACTAATAGCGAATTTAAAATCCTATTACAAGAACAAACCCTATAAGAGATTTAAACCGAATGAAGAAAAAGGATTTTATGAAAATATTTTCACTAGTATCCTAAATCCCGCATCTCTATAGTAATGTAGGTCGCTTAAGTAGTACTATAAAACGTGTTGGTACTAAATCAAGATAAGAATAGTAAACAATGCAGCACTTCGCATATCAAAAATATGATGCAAAATGTTTCCATTCAGTTTTGACATCTAAGATGGACGCTTCGAATCATAATTGCTTTAAATGGTGTTAGATAATTTATTATTAATGTATCTGCAACGGAGAAGTGCACCACAAAACAGTGATTTAGTGACCAACTATATATTATTACAATAGTTACTTATATGCATAATATTAACAATATATGGCATTATATATTAAATATAATTAGCTTAGTACGCAATATTGTAATATAATGTGCAACAGAGTTGATAGAATTGCTACAATTGCGAGCTAAAGAGCGTGCCAAAATTAACGGAAGATTTGAGTTTGCTTCCATTTGTGCAATAAAGTGTTGGTAATCCTATTTAAAAAACCTCATTTGATAGCTGTTAGTTTAGGGTTTATAAAAATGAAGCGTTACAGGATAGAATGGCGTTTTAACACAAGATTTCAATTAAATAAAAACCATAGTTTTTTTCTTTAAATTTTTTTCGTAAATAATTAACTGATTTAACTTCGATTAAATGAATATACATCATTTTTTTACGTTTATATACGTAATTTTTAACAAAAATAGTTTTATTTCCTTCAAAACCTTATAATGAAAAGAATAAAATATTTCAAATGGGAAAGAAAAAATATCCATTCCTATTTTTGAGAATGAAAAAATAATTTTCGTTTAAAGAAAAGTCATTAAAAATGAAATCAAACTACTGAGTTTAAAGACTATCCACGTTACGCCTAATCGGATGTAACAGACAAACAGAAAAAGAAACAATGCAATCATTTTAAAACAGTTCCCAAATTCATCTTGTTAAAGAAACATATGTCTAGGA
>JAPMOQ010006205.1:506497-523233 GCA_026543055.1 Argiope trifasciata
CAGAAGTTTGAAATATTTGAACAACGGATAAACAAGCCACTACCGATTCCATTTGATTGACAGGTCTCAAAGATAAGTCAAAATCGATAAATAAAAATGAAATATACTTATTTACAGGCAGCCTAGAAAAAAATCCTCAACGTTTGTCTTTTTTTTATCACTCTATACTTCCTAGGGTGCATGGAATTGTTAGAATCAAATGAAATAGATAAGAGATGTTCCTTGTGACAGTTATCTATCACTAGCTTGATTGCTTTCGTTTTATTTATTTGTCAGCAAGTGTTTTTTTTTAATTCTTATTTCAGCATTTACTCGAACATTTCTGACAAAAAGAAAACAAAGAAAAGGAAGAAGAGATCTATTTCTAATGTTATATTTTTTTTAATATTAAAACTATTATGCAACGAAAACTGGAATATATAAGAAAATTATTGCTAAAGTTTTCAAATATTAAACTTCACGCAGTGATAGGTGAGTAGTAGGTATTCAGACGTAGTAAAAGAATCATATTAAATAAATTACATTTACTAATTATAACTGTAACTTTTCTAATTAGAAGTTGATTCGTTAAAAATCCGTTTAATGATAATTTATTTCACTGTGTTTAGAGCAGTTGTTCGTTTCATACTGTTGAAACAGAATATACGAACGATTTAATTTCGTCTCAGATATTTTTCTGAAGAATTCTCCAGTTCATATAAATCAGCTGGAGAACTCTGCCAGACTTTCCCATATACTTTTACAATACTTGTATAATATATACAGCTTCATCGAGTAGAGAAGAGAATTTAATATGTCATTTGGAGCATATGAAATTATTATACATTTAATTTATTTCTCTGTTATCTTTTAGAGGAATTGTTCGTTTCATACTGTTGAAACGAAAAATTCAAATGATTTCATTTTGCTTCAGACATTTTTCTTAAGACTACTCCAGCTGATAGAAACCAGCTGGAGAGTGCTACCTACTGCTTTCTAGTATACTTAAACAATACTTGTATTATATATTCAACATTGTGGAGTAGAGAAGAGAATTTAGACTGCTTTTTGGAGCTCTTTCTATTGTTCTGCTGAGTCCAAAATTTGAAAGAAATATACTATTGTGTCGACAAGATAGCGCGCCATTTTCATTTATGTATCTTTTTGTGTTTTCAGTAATCAAGTTTACATATTCATGTTCAGACAAATAGTCTACCCTTCAATGGATTTAACCCAAAATCAGATATTAATACCAAAATTTGCAATTTTGACATTAATATCAAATGACAAAATTTGTCTTTCCAGTTGGCTGCATATGGAGTTATCGTGTCTACACACCCAAATAGGCAGATGGATAAGCAGTCAATCCATTGACAAAATCTGAATTTTATCCAAGATTGTGGTGATAAAATCATATGCGAAATTTTAACCTTCTGCATCGTTTTTGAGTTCCCCCGTTCCAAAATTGAAAGATCAAGAAATACACCAAGAAGTTAGGGCTCAAAGATTCTGATGATTTCCGTGCTTTCCCTTTATAAAGATCGAGTACAATATTCTGAATCTCCAGGTTGTCAAGTGCTACAAAAAGTAATTTTTAGAAATTTAAATTCATCTGGAAAAAGCATTGATTTGTCTATACTTATAATAAAGCTCAATGTGTGTGTGTGTGTGTGTTTGTGTGTGTGTGTGCGTGTGTGTGTGTGTGTGTGTGTGCGTGTGTGTGTGTGTTGGCGCTCTACAGGCCAGACCGTTGGACCTACAGCTACCAAATTTGTTACATGTATACCTTGGAGGTCCGGAATGTGCACCTCGGAGCCCTTTTTTTCGAATTTTTAATTAGAATTAGAATTAATTAAAATTTAAGCGAAATTTCGATGTTTTTCCGCTATAACTTCCGAAAATATGATCGCATAAACATGATTTTTACATCAATTTAAAGATAAAAAAAATTAGCTTTCTAACGGTATCAGTTTTTGTAATTTACAACGTAAGCTTCTATTTTTAATGAATTTTTAAAGAAATATTTTAACTATGTTTTTATCACATGGCTGGATAAAATAAAAGAATGCCGGAAGTTCAAATAAAATAAAAACTATAATCGTAAATCAAGTCTAAAGCAATACAACTTTCAGCACGTGACTGGATAAAATAAAAGAAACATAAAATGTGATATTTTCTAAAAAAAATAAATGCAAAGCAAAGGTTTCTTTAATCGTTTGCAATATCTAAATCATTTATTCCATAAATCATCTTTATTTACAGTAAACCTGATTGAATTTAGACAGGATATGCATTGAAATCCCGACTTAATGGCATATTTTTGTAATCGTTTGCAATATCTAGATCATTAATTTAATACTTTTTTTTCCCTTTCTCGCTTTCTTTAAAAAAACATTTAATATTTTGGCAATATCATCGATTTTTTTTTTAATATTTTGAAAGCATAACCGATGGTTAAAAATTACTGATTTATAAAATTAAAGAATATTATTAGGAAAAGGTGTACTTTTAGAACTTTCCGTCTATCATCTTAAAGAAAATGTTAATTTCAGGTCAATCAATGCCCGGAATTACTTCAAGGCTAATGAATATGTGATTTAATTGAAAATTTTAGAACGCTTTACACATGGCGAACCAGCTGGTCGCCAAAGGCGGCTAGTACCTTAATAAGAAAATACATTTTTATTAGAAGAAATGGAGGTCAGATATATGTAATACCTCCTCCCCTTTTTAAATAAAAGAAGCTGAATTATTTGCAAAATTAATGAATTAACGTATGCCTGTTTTCTTCTAAATATATAGTTGGCATCACGTAGAAATCAAGTAAGAAGTAATTGAATCCGAAAATAGAATAATATTGCTAAGCGAGAGAGTTGCTTAACTCAATTTAGAACTCGTCAATAATGATACTAAAGGAGTTTGAAAAGGAAATTCTTGAAATCATCAGAATCATTCAAAAGTTGCAATCAGACGTCATTCGAAGAAGTTATTTTTGTAATTTTTTCTAACCAGCATTGAGGTTATTGGAGATGGTACGGTTAATTATTTATTTATTGGAATGGAGGTAGTAGAAAATTATCTGAAAATTGTTGATCAGTTAACAAATATCCTTAATTTTGCTTATCTATCCCTCACAGTACAGAGTGATTCAAAAAAAAATGTCAACAAAATCAAAGGGCAAAACAGATGTAGGGAATAATCAATAGTGACCAAGGAATTCGCAGTAAAATAAATGCATTTGTGGAGAAATGGGTACGGTTTACTACTATTTAATGGAATGTATGGAGATTTCAGCGTTAAGGAAAAACCTGAAGATTGTAAATAATGATTTAAGTACCATACTGATGGTACCAGGTCATCTCAAAACCCTGAAGTATGTGATGTGAAAGATTGATAGTTTCATTCCAACTGTTTGAGAGTGTGCAGATGGGGAGAAAGACAGCTATTTGCTACCTCGAAAGGAATGTTAGTTTGACTGTTCGGTCAATGTAAGGTTGTACAATACGTATTCAGCAGTCGACCACCACAAATCCTGTCGATACTACTACATTCAGTGGTGGAGGGGAGGTCGGCTGTATACAAGAACAAAAAGTGACCTAGGAACGTTGAGTTTCAAATTCTTTTTAAAGGCACTAGAAGACGTTGATTGTTGTTTAGTCAAAGCAAGTCTGTTTCAGTCATGCCCTGGTTTCTTCCAACATAACAATTTTTTTTTTCGTACTTTAAACTGATTGAAATACATTTTATGCTCAACGACTCTGTGATAAGATTAACATATACAATCTGTACCAAGATAAACTCTTGAGAAAATCATGAGCATTATTCGACGACAAGCGAGTGCTGTGCTAAGGTTTATGTGCAATACTTTGAGCCCATGCTCTAGTATAAGAGCTTAACATATGTACTGTGATGAAATAATGTGTATCTTAACTTCTGCATATTGTTTCTTCCTTTTGAATATCTTAAAAGAAGTCTAGCGAATCCGAAAAACAATTGCGACCTTTTGACCTTCACTAGCCTTTGACTTTTCCTATACATTTTATAAGTATGCTTATTTTATCGATATTCATTTCAATCACCCTGAATGCTAAAATAAAATAATTTCTTAACAATACTATTGCAACAACTCTTATAGTGCATAATCTTACTATTTCTTATTATCTCACATTATTTATACACGATCGATTGCAAAACGAAGAGAATATTGTTGTATCTCATAAAATTTACGATTATTCCTCTTAAATGAATATTTTGGTGCCTTATTTATTCAACCTTATAGTATCATTACTCTGCTCCTATTTTGTGAATATTAGAGGCTTATTATTAGAAATATGTAGATTTTGTAGATTCAGGGAATTGGAGAATTTAATTTATTTTCAATCCTTGCTCACCATGTACGATTAAGGTATCTGACTACGTTGAGAAACACTGTTTATCGACCACACCAGCGTATTTTTTTAAAATTGTTATTTCTTGTAGATCAGACTTTCATCATTCCAAAATAAAATTATCTTTTCTGAGAAAAAGAAGACCTGACTTATCATTCAGTGTCGCATATTTTTCAGCTAAAATTTATCTTTGACTTCAATTTTCTCAAAACTTTAATTTTCATAGAAATTCTCCACCGTTAACATGATATCTTAAAATCTAATAGCGGTATTTACATAAAAATTTCAGCGTCTGCTTTAAATAATAGGGTCGATGATATGAGTTTATTGTTGTTCAAATAATTTTTCATTTATGGGTTTTTAGAAAAATTAAGTTGTAAACTGACGGAAAAGATGCATATATACGTTTATATTTACCCATAACTTCTTTGCATCTCAATATTTTTCTTAGTTTTTGATTCATTTCGTTCATTGTTATATTCTATAACTTATGTACAAAGAAATATAGGATTGCTGCATTACCATTTTGTGTAGAGTGTTAACCGTTTTGGTTAAATTTCATTAGAATTTACAACAAATTTTCTTTTTTCTCAAAACATATATTTTCAAATAATTTTGATGTATGTTTATTATTTTGTATTATAGTCGACAATACATTTAAAAACCGTAATTTTAAATAATTTTTTTAAAATTCAATTTTTCAAAAACTTTTCTTCGAGTGTAATCGGATACCTTAATATTTGCTTTAAAATACATTGAATAACATGCTGCTTTAGTAAATGTGCAATTAGATTGCAATTGAAAAAATTGTGATTGTTTTGCATCATTCTTATGATAAATAAGTGTAAAAGTAATTGGAAAAAAATTGCAAGCTCTCAACAAATATTTTTATTTCTTTTTATTAGAATCATACAAACATTACAAATTCACATATTTACTAAGTATAAATGGAATCGGTGTCACTCAGGAACACTTTGATAGATTTTAATCTCAGATTTTTTTAAAAAATATTTATTCAGAACTAAAATAAACATCAACATTTTTTAATGATATATACAGTAAAAGCTCTTTATTCGTGGGGTATATGTTCCATAAATATGTCGCGAATGCAGAAACCGTGGATACGGAATAGTAATTTATATGGGATTGTAGGGGATACGTTACTAGGTGACAAAATAAAAAAAAACAGATATATAAAAAAACAATTTAATTGAAGTGTTTGAACGTTCTGATTAATTATCTTAAGGCTTAGGCAATGGTTTGATGAATTTTGTAATTTTCTCTTGCTTGGCAGTTTTTAAAGGCTCCTTCCATTCAGACAGATACGCAGCAGTCGCATTAGCAATTTGCCTCTTAAAAATAAAGCTTCGTTCCATAGACAGATCAATGTCCATAAAGAAACCGCAAAGCTCATTTGCCATTTTTAAACCTTCACTAGGAATTTTCAAATTAATTGTCAAGTTTCCAGTACTTGTTGAAACCTCTTCTTCAATGGGCTGTGAATTTAACATTTCCTCCGAGTCGGTTTCAGTCAGATCTTCATTTTGCGATTCAAGCAATTCCTGAATGTCACTTGATTGTATCTGTTCGAACACATCTCGTCCTATTCCATTCGCTATTTAGGCTATGTTTGCATTGAACAACATACTTTAAACAGAGTTGTAATAAGATCTATTTTACTTTTTTATTAGTCCATCTGACGGCATTTACAAAGGATACTGAGTTGGATACCTATTGGAATCCTTTTATTATTATGTATGTACTTATTAGATCCGCGAATAAAGAAATTTTTAGCCTCGAATATAGGAATAGGGTCGCATTCTTTTGAATCCGCGAATAGTGAAAACGCGAATAAGAAGCTTTTACTGTACTTGCATTGTACTTAAATCTCAAGTTCCGTACTTAACAGGAATATAAATCTTTATTTTACTGAATGTTTAGACGAACACGAGAGCAGAACCACATAAAAGTGAATAAAACAGGTCATTGTCTGAGCAATTAAACACAGAATTGCAATCATATATTATCCAAAGCATTTATGTTAAAGAGGATTTCTAGGCGTCATGTTACTAAGTAGATTTTTACTATTTAATGGAGGCTTATTTTATATAAGGAGAAGCAGTTCCAAAATTCTAAAATGTAGAAGGAGAATTCTAGAAGGTGGAAATCTGATAATGAAGCAGCATTATGTGAACATTTTCAGGTTTTAAATATATTGTAAAAGTGTTTTTGATTTGATTACTTTTCATTCTTATCACAAAAAGGAAAAATCGAAAAAAAAAAAAGAATTATTTTGAAATGCCATCTGTCTACATAAATAAAAATGAATGTTTGTCTGTATGTCTTTTATGCCTTCCTAAACTGTTCATCCGATTGCGATGAAACTTGCTCATTGTTTGCTCCTGCGGGATGGTTAGAGGGATGGTACAATTATCTCAAATTTAAAAAAAAATCGAATCTCAACCGCATCTATTTACCAAGGATTCATCTCCAAATAACACATCGAGGAGACAATAGATTCTGTAGAAATGCTAAATCCAAGTTAAAGTTTAATATTTTGTAGCTATAGCACACAAATGTCATGCAAAAATTCTCAGGGGTGGCTTTATTATAGGTTATGCGAAAAGGTTTTAAGGAAGTCAACCCTCGGATTTTTAAATTTTAATTAAAATGTAGCGTTTTTTTCAAAGTAACCACCAAAAATATTGCTGTACAAATAATTTTCTACCATCTTAATTTTCAAAATTTATCATTTAAACTATATTAACGTTTTTATGGAAAAAAAAAAATATTTTTTTATGTTTAATCAATTTTAAAAGAAAATATTTTAATCACTCTTTTAAAAATTAAATTTGAGAATTCTGAACGAATATGAAACGAATCACGAGATACAAAAAATAGTTTCTTTCATTACCATTCTGAAAGAGCTACAAATTTAACAATTCTAAAAGAATACACAAATCTAATGCATAGAAGTGAATTTTTGTTTGTTAGTATTCTATATGCTGTCGTACCGTTCATCCTGTTTCGATAAAACATTGCCAAATTTTTGATTGATTGCGCTGAATGTTATTTTTTTTCGGAGACAACAACGCGCCGGGTTCCAGCTAGTTAACAATGAAGAGCAGATTATGATTTTTTAAAACTCGTATCTATATTGTGTAACAAAAATTTAGCAATAGCAAGAATACTCGTCAAACGCAGAATCTAATACTATAATACGAGGAATGGTTGCCAAGTCGAAAATCGCCCCAGAATTAATAAACTCCGGTAAACTTGGGGGGCTGGGGTTTTTGGTCACGAGGAATCGATTGGTTTTGAAGCGCTACGGTCGAGCAGTTCGGAGTTACAGATAGGATATTTTCAAACTTTATTAGTTCGCCATAATGGCTACTGAAATTTTCAAGCGGTAACGTGCTGCCATCTATAGCCAATATGGCGAACTAATAAAGTTTTATGTTTATGCTGTTATAGGTTTATAATATGTTTCTTACGTATGTATATATGTTTGGTTTTTCTAAATAAATTTGTCAAAAATATTGAACTCCAACACACTTTAATCTTTACCTTTACTTTACCTTTGTATAGAATAGTTCCCTTTCCAAACTCTAACTTTGTTTAGAATAGTTTACAATGGTGCACTTTAACCGGTTATCTTTTCACCAATGGTTTCACAAATTTTCTTATGGCATGTATTGTTTTGATAAATTACGATTGAAAATTTAAATCTTCGAGTTAGCATCGATACCTGTTTTCTCCGAGCGGAGCTCGGTCACCCGCTGGTATGTGTAATAAGAAATTAGATTGTAATGAAACGACTTTTTTTATTCCAATAACCGAATTCATTTGCTTATATAAAATAATATACATTTTTTTTCTTTTAAACGAAAATATACATAAAAAATTTACTTATTATTTTAATTTGCTCTTATTGAATGATATTGAGGAAAGTATGATACAAAGCATAATAATCTTCTATTTGTTTCTTTGATTTCGACTTGGCATCAAAGTTTTTTAATTATCTTGAAATTTACGAATGTGTGTGAGTTTTATATTAAAATTGTTATTCAAACTGCAAATCCTCACTACTTATTACTCTTGACTTGTCATGGTACAAAATGTTGTATTTTTTCCATGACGAGTTCACTCGTCAAAAACAGCTAACTAGTTAATAAACAAATTTATCTATAACTAGTTAATAAACAAATATATTCAATTTTTTTTTTCTTTAGATGTCATTTTTTATTCTCATTCAAATTTTAAAAAACATTTCAAACATGTACATATTTGGTATTTATACTTGTTCTCACTAATATCGAAATGAGAAGTTTCTTATTTCGATATAAAGAGGACTTCAAAGGGACAAACGAAAAAAATATTTGAGGCCGCGGTGGCCTGGTGGTAAGGTATTGGCTTCGGAACCAGAGGGTTTCAGGGTCGGGACTCAATTCCAGCGAAGAACCGTCATGTGAGGATATCTCTTACACGTTAAATCTGTCAAGCCAAACGTCCTCCCGCTGGTGGTGCCAGTTCTGGTGTAGTCCTCGTCATCTGACCGTGGTTCAAAATGACGAGGTCCATCCCAAAATAGTCCTAGTCTTGCTTTAAAATGGATGTTAAAATAACTAAACTGAAAAACAAAGAATTATTTAAACATTGCTGCTCAAATCAATTACTAATTAAATTTCATTTAATTATTAGTATAAATAGGAAAACCATTACAGAACATCTTAAAATTAATTTAGAAAAAAACAAGTAATATATAAAATATATTTATAAAATATGCATAGAACACTTTTCAGTTAATATGTTTAAATATAATTTCTCCTTTTTCTTTTTTTTTTTTTTTTTTTTTTTTTTGAAAAGGCTGTTGCAATATTTAATGCATTGCCCAATAACAATATTTTCTTTTATACACTAGCTTTGTAAATACATGAAAATGGTTTGACGTCAATATAATGCTAAAAGGTACTTTTCCATTATACCGGCGTAAATCTCGCCAAGCACTTTTTGGCGGCAGCACACAGTCGCCATTTTGGATATTTTGATTACTTTCTCTTCCTCTTGACGGAGTTTTGATGACATGACGAAGAAAAATATTTTAAGCGGAATTTCAAGAAAAAATAAAAAGAAGAAAATTAATGAAGTTCATTTCTTAAATAACATATTGACCTTGATCTTTTAGCACTTATTTTATACTTTATTCTCCTTTAGCACTTATTTTATATTTTATATCCCTTTAGCACTTATTTTATACTTCATACACACTAGTAGAGAAAAGTTTTGTGGGACTTTTTCGACAAATTTCTCTTCTGAACTACAGATAAACAGAGTTAAATATAGATATCACAGACATTTACTGTTGTTTAACAATTTCCAATGGCAAATTTCCAATACTTTAATTTTTGTAAATTTAAATCTTCTTAACTATATATACAGGATATACTTTACATTTTAACTTGAATACAATAACTTAATTTCCTGTCACCCAGAGCAAAATAAATTCCACTGCCGAAGATATTTTGATTACTTTCTCTTCCTCTTGACCGAATTTCGATGACTTGAGGAAGAAAAATATTTGATGCGAAATTTCAAGAAAAAGTAAAAAGAAGAAAACTAATGAAGTTCATTTCTTAAAGAACATATTGACCTTTAAAATTTAGCACTTATTTTATACTTCATACACACAAGTAGAGAAAAGTTTTGTGGGACTTTTTTTGACAAATTTCTCTTCTGAACTACAGATAAGCAGAATTAAATATAGATATCCCAGACATTTACTGTTGTTCGACAATTGTTTTTTTTTTTTGTTGTTGTTTTTTTTTTTGTGTGTCAGGCAAACTTCCAATGATTTTATTTTTTCTAAATTTATATCTTCTTAACTGTATGTACAAGATGCACTGTGCATTTTACAATATAAATATTCGGGAATGCAGTGAAATATATTTCTAATCCTTCTTTTTAACTAGAGTATTTATACAAACGTTTTTATTTTAAAGTAGTTTTAAAAAATGCTAACAGTTATTATGCTTCGTAAAAACAAATATTCAAAAAAAATATTGGGCATAACTACAAAGATCTTTGAACTTCTTCAATGTTGATATTCCGTTCCAAAGATTAACACTATATAGATTTATACGGTTAGTTACCAGGAAAGCAACACTGTTGGTAACGCATTTACAATCAGTAAAAAATGATGCTGAAACGGGTAATTTAACTAAAGGAAAGAATTAAGAATAACTTATTTAGAATCTTTTTCTTTTTAAAAATACTAAGGTAAAAATAATTCGATAAGAAATGCGTCTATTAAAGCCAAATACACTACTTGTGATAGCTACTATAGGTAACTCTATTTACTTTCTAAAAATAATCAGCATTTAAAAAATAAATTTCTGGAATATTGGAGATATATTATTTATTAACACTAAAACGTGCATCAATGTCGAATAGATACCGGAGACTGTTTAGTTTGCTTATCTTTCCGCATTTTAACAGAGAATTTGAAAATCTTTCGTGATTTTCAATCGTTTTCCATCGTTACTACACTGAAAAAGTTTTGTGGTTTTAGGTTATTAAGATGAGATTTTATAACTAAATATACCTCGAACATCTGTCGCTGTCGTTTCGGCACCAAGCCAATTTATCATTATAAACAGCTGTCCTAAGTAGATACCATTAGTAAAACAAACTTCCCTAAGTACTATCACACATTTGTTTGACCTTGAATGCAGTGTTATTGGGTTCCCAGCGGAAATGAATCAATTATTCTAAAATTGTTGTGTCTAAATGTTTCGTTAAATAGTATTTGCATATCTGCTAAAATATAATAATTATAATTCGATTTTCTAACCTTGCGCAGAGCTGACACCCTGAAATGATTGCGATTTCATCTAAGCCTTGATGAAATTGCCAATTTGTTGCGAGAGGTTTCTGAGAATGAATCGGATGGTGTTGATCTGTTTTGTACTAATTTAGTTAATTTTGTTTTGTTCAGGGTTTTTAGAGATATAAATGGTCACAATATATGATAATTACATGAAATAGCATTGATTGTTACAGATGAAACTAAATACATCTCAGACGTAATGTAATAACTCTTTTAGTCGCAAGTAGACAGCTGCAAGGAATTCGGCAGAAGTGTTTCAGAACAGAAACTAAAAATCCACAAAACGAAAGTAGATCCAACAAAAATTAAAACGCCAAAATGAGCATATTTTTCTGTTGAACAAAAGTCCAGATGAGATTCATTTTGCACATAAATAGTTCGGAAATCACCACTGAAGTGGTTTGAGTAATTATTTAAGTCAGAAATTCCATAATCACTACAACGTTTTATTCACCGCTCACTTCATTCGCCTTGAGTTACATCTGTTGCAGATACAATATCATATTCGAATGAATATAAAAAAAACACAAAGAGATAAATCATAACATAAAGGACAGAACTAACGAAATAAAGACAATTAAAATTACAAATACATCCAACAAATATTAAAAAATCTTAAAACATTATTAACAATACATATTAAAAACATAATACATACATATAACAAATATGCATATAACAAAACATATTAAAAAGCATAATACATACATATAACAAAACATATTTAAAAATTTAAAACATCCCTGCTGAATCGTTGTTCTGCAATTATTTAGTTATTAAGATTAATTAATATATTTAATATCGCGGTGTCAAAAAGGCACCGGTAGACGTTTAAAAATAATCGAAATCCCTGACGTTCTAGTGTTAAATATTTTCTTATTGATATTAATTGCAATCACTGAATGCTGTCACTGTCAAAAAAGTAAATTTAACAGCCCTCTTCCCAACTTCACCGATGCCAACTTCCGCCTTTAATTTCCTCTGAAATGAACAAATTAACGCACAAATTAATCAGCGTTATCTGACTGAAATATCTATTCTGTTTCGAAAAGGCGCGAATTCAGGATTCTTGAGCGATTTATATATAATCCCTACATTAACGCGTTGCTCTAATTTATTAAATGAGTTTGAACTTCCAGCCTCCCGCTAATTGGATGTGACAGATCAGAGGCGTCATTTGACGTTATGTAGTTAATGCAGAGCGGGACTCTGGGATTTTATGTTATGGAACTAACTTCCTTAATGCAAGAAACAGATTTCTAAACAAATTGAATTTTTCTTTTCATTTTTGTTAGTGAGTAAACACTTTAAGCAGAGTTCGAAGCTTTCTAAAATACATGATTCAGAATAACGATTCATTGGATTTGAATTTAGCTAACCCTGAACTGGGGAGGTAAAAATTTAGGACGTAACTGGAGAGATGATCCGCATTTCCTTTACACTCGAATCAAATTTTCTAATGAAAGAATTCATTATAGAACTTGAAGATTTCTAGGAAAATTCGAATTAAGGAAATTCTTATACATAGAAATGTCGTTAAACAGGAATGAAAACTGTAATGTGCTCATCATTTTAATCGATTATAATATTATTTTAATATTATATCGCTTTGCGTCATTGAGAACTTACTGGGAAGTTGAAAATCAAAAGTCATATTCGCTATATTCTGTTCAAAAGCCACATTCTCTAAATTCTGTTCAAAAGCCACATTCTCTATATTCTGTTCAAAAGCCACATTCTCTATATTCTGTTCAAAAGCCACATTCTCTATATTCTGTTCAAAAGCCTTATTCTCTATAAGAAAGTTTCAGCTAAACCGGAATTTAAAGCAAAATTCTCGCTGAATATTAGACTATAAAACAGAAGCTAAGAGTAATACATGTCTCAATGACAAATATTAAGCCTTTTTCGTGACAAATATTAAGCCTTTTTCGTATACAACTTTCGGTCTTCCATAAATTTCTGCTCTAGGAGGAAACAGTGAAACATTTTTTTCTTATTTAACTTATATCCATTTTTGAACGAAACTATTAAGTGTATTTTGTCTACATTAGGTAAGTATATAGTTATTTCTTTTTAAATAATTTTTAATGGAAATATATTTGATATGCAGATTTTTTTTTGAAATCCCAGGATTTCTGAAAAGATTTCGATATATAAATATTTTTGATATTGAAACTTTGACTGTATTTTGTCCCTGTAGTACTCATAGAAGTCCAAGAAGATATTCATACATTTTATTGTGTTTTAAATAAGAAATTATTTAAAATTTCATGAAAATGAGGTAAATAGTTTGATGCCGAAATATTATTCCATTCAATGTATTCATGCACTCATCTCATTTATGCACTCATTTAATTCATTTATTCCCTCAACTCGTTTATTCATTCATTTGATTCATTTATTCATTCAATTCATTTATTCACTCATTTGATTCATTTATTCATTCAACTCATTTATTAACTCATTTGATTCATTTATTCATTCAACTCATTTATTCATTCGACTCCATAATACATTTTTTCAATTCATTTATTCATTCATTTATGTTTATTAAGCGTTAAGGTAAAGTTAATAAAATCCTATATATATAATAAAAATATTTTATGGCATAGAAATTATAAATAAAAGTTTATCTGTAAATATTAATAACATTTTTCCTATTTAGAGTAATGTGATGCAGATATCATTTTTAATACATAAATTATGCGATGTTTTAAGTAATTCATTGCAAAGTATGCGAAATAAAATGCTCATGTATTCGATAAATATGTCCCTCGATTAAATATTTGTAATTAAAAAGTTGATTTTTTTTCTCCTTTTTTACAGTGTATTTATGTTACAAATCCTGTTGCCGATTAATAAAAAATTATTGCTACTGAACCAGAAGATACTATTATTCCATATTTTTCTTCCTATATTCATAAACGAATCGCTCCTCATATGTAGTTTACTTGTTATAATAAAATGGAAAGCATCCAAGCTACGTTTTGTTTTCTCTTGTTTTCAGCAAGAAGCCTTTCTGAGTAAATTGTAACTTGAACAAACTAAAATATTTTATTTGACGTTAAATAAATGTATGAATATAATATACTTTTCTATACAAAAGATACAATCAGAACAAACAATAATACACCATACATAACAATAATAAAGAGCCTATAATTAATGAATTATATTCGTCAAATACGTTTTATTAAAAAATCTAGATTGATATTACTTTTCCTACCTATGTATTCTTGTCATAATCACTTAATAGTATTGGATTTAATCTTTGGCTGATTTCTTTACAAATGTGGTAATAAAAAAATAAATAAAATAAAACATTCTTTAAAATTTCTCTAACTCACAAAACCTTTGTTAATCTAGATTTTCTTAAAAATCACCACAGCAAGAATTCGGCAAAAGCATCGAGTTTTTATGAAAATTCCAGGTAAAATTAATACTTTCATTTGTGGCTCAATTATTAACAAGTCTTTTAAGACATTAAATATATAGAGTTAAGCTATCCGACTACGTTCGCAGGAAAAGTTTTATAAAAATTCGATTTTTTAAAAACTATTTAAAAATACTGGTTTAGATGTATTGACAACTATAATAAAAAATACTATAAACACAGCAACATTATTTGAAAATATAATACATTTTGAGAAATATGAAAATGTGTAGTAACTTTTAATGAAAATGAACCAAAATGGTTAACACTCTACACAAAATATTAATCCAGCAATCCTATTTTTCTTTACACACAAGTTATAGAATATAATGAGGAATGAAATGAACCAAAATCTGAAAAAAATCTTGAGATGCAAAGAACTTATGGGCAGAAATATATGTATATATGCATTTCTTTCCATCAATTCACAACTCTATTTTTCTAAAAACTCCTATAAATTTAAAAGAAAGTATTTCACCAACAATACAACTCTTGGTTCACTTCATTCCCCATATTATTTAAAACACGAACTGAAATTTTCAAGTAAATACCTCAATTAATTTTGGGGATATCATGCTAACGGAGGAGAATTTTTATGAAAATTAAAGTTTTGAGAAAATTGAAAGTGAAGACAAATTTTAGTTGAAAAATATGTGATCCTGGATGATAGGCCAGTCTTCCTTTTCCTAGAAAATATAACCTGTCTTGGAAAGAGGAAAGTCTAAACTAGAAAAAATAACAATAGAAAAAAAGTTGCCAATGTAGTCGATAACCAATGTTTTTAACGTAGTCGGATACCTTAACTAAATATGTGTTTCAGAAAAGTGATTTTATGAAAATTATCGCAAAAGATAAACTTCTTGAAGCCAAAAAAGTCACATGAGTATGAATCATATAATAGACCCTAAGTCAACCGCACTTGAATAGTCCTTTTAATAAAAATAATCTTCTCAATTTTGATTGATATTTTCTTTTTTCCACCTTCATTTAATCTAATTATATTTTCTTTCTTCGGTGCCGCTTCACATAATCGAACACAATTTAAATTTTCGCCGAAAGTTCTAACGAAATTAGTTTTAAACGAAAGATTTGATACTGTGTATCAAACTAATTTACAATGAAAATTTTCCACTTTTAATTTAATCGACTTTCTATAATAGTAAAAGCATTTATGAAACTGCTTTCTGGTTACAGTTTTATTTAGAGAAGGAAGTATTTTTAAGCAGATTTAATTTAAAAGAAAAATCTACTTTCTAATTCATAGCAATTCATTATTCATAGTAATTTCATTAATTAAAAACCAACCACTAAACATTTGCTCACTTGGTTCTAATTTACATCATCTTCTGTGAATTCATGAACAGACACATTCTGAGTTCGTCTCTATTCCCCAACCCAAATTTCCTCTTTTTTCTTTCAAAAAATTGAATTCTACATTTTCTTTAGGAGAAGAACCGTTTTAAAACCGATTTCATTCCAAAGGAAAATCTATTTTCTGCTTCACAACACATTTAACTGAAAACCAACCACCAAATATTTGCTCACTTGGTTTGTATCTACATCTTCTATAAATTCATGAACGGATGATGCATTCTGAGTCAGAACATCTATATTTCTTCACTCAAAATTTCCCTTTTTGCTTCAATAAATTGAAGTTTTAATTTTTGTTTAGATAAAGAAACATTTTTAAAACAGATTTAATTTTAAAGAAACAAATATTTTCTGCTTCAGAGTACATTTAACTGAAAACCAATCATTAAATATTTGCTCACTTGGTTTGTAATTACAGCATCTTCTATAAATTCATGAACAGGTGTATTCTAAAACTATCATTATTCCTTAACTTAAAATTTCTCGTTTTCCATTCCGAAAATTGAAGCTCTAATTTTTCTTTAGTGGGAGAACTATTTTTAAGCATATTTGATTCTAAATCCCAATCTATCTTCTGCTTCTTAGTGCATTTAATTGAAAATCAAAGCACTGAATATTTGCTCATTTGGTTCTTATCTACATCATGGTCTGTAAATTTAAGTGCATTCTGTGCCCA
>JAPMOQ010006205.1:538355-552792 GCA_026543055.1 Argiope trifasciata
ATGTAATTTTAATTCATAATTTGTAATGTGGATATAAGGACAAATAATAATGAATTCATTTAAAATAATGGAAAAAAATAATGAATTCATTTAAAGAATATATTATGACGCATATATGAAAAAGATACATCTATGAAAAGAGGACAAAGGTAGTTATCGTACTAAATGTAATTTTAATCCATTAATTCTTTAGAATCAACATTCTTCCGATCATTTATATTTCATAGCAAAAAAAGTAACTTTTAAATCCTTCGATGTACATGTGTTTGTGAAAGGTTTTTTTTATACTGTAAATGACAAAAAAAATTGTTTTTTATTTTGTGTCATATCAAATCATATTATGTGAAATAAAATATTCTTTCATTTCTTCATAAACACTCCAAGCTACCAAAGCTTTATGAAATAACACGCAATAAAAGTACTGCTCATCTAATCATAATAACGAAAAATACTGATATTTTTGGAACAAATTCCAAACACCAGGCTAAAAAAAGCAAAGCAAAACAGGATTTTTGAAATTTTGCTTGTCAACTGAGCAAGTAAACAAAATCAATCACTGTGAAAATTTACCCGTAATATGAATCGTTTGTTTGTTTACAAAAAAAAAAAATAATAATGGTTCCACCTTGGTAACTGAAACGACCTAACAAGTTTTGAAAAATAACAAGAGAAAAAAAAACTATTTAATAAAAATAATGAAAAACTAACAAACTTGTCAAGAAATTAAAAAGAAATGATTTATGTTAGTTAAAAATTACACAATGCAGACAAACATCAATGAGGTTATTTCAGGGTCACATGATACATGTCAAATGCGTCGTGCATTTCTAATTTTAATATCTATGAGCATCTTTCTGCAGTCCTCACTGTAATGTAAAAAATTGCTTACATTTAGGAATTAAATTGCGTGCATTTAGTTCTGTTTGTCATGTGACTGTGGCGTCATATGAATGGAATCTGCTATTTAAGATCTCTGTCTACACAATTCCAGTTTTTTTTATTTAAAAAATGCTTCATCTCTATTAATTTAATTTTTTAAAGAAATTAAAATTATTTAAAATTCAAAGCAAAATTTTGAGATCGTTGCCTAAGAATAGAAGCCAACTCAATTACAATAATTTGGGTTAACTTCCTAAGTTAATTTCTAGTAAGCTGGATATATTTATACGTTTATTCGATTATAAAAAAATATTGTAAATGCTATCTATCATCCTCTTTTAACATTCAAAGTACAAAAACATTTAAATAAATGTACAGTTTTTTAAAATTGAAAAAGAAGAAGCACACAAATTCAGCGTAAAATTATGAATGAGATAAAACTAAGGACATACGTTATATAATAATATATCATGTCAAATTACATATATATCACTTATAGAAATACATAATTTTATGTATAAATATAAAATACAATATAAAAATTTAATATTATATAAAAATGAATAAAATCTATTATCACCAGAAGCCCCAAAATGATTAGAGTTAGTCCTTTGAAGATTTAAGCAGAAAATTCACATATAAATAAATGGACACAGATTTATTCAAGATTTTCGTAATTACACTATATGAAAATGAAAAAAAAAAATTTTACCTCCAGAAACCACAAAATGATCAGAGTTAGTCCTTCGCAGATTTAAGCAGAAAATTCACATATAAGTATATGGACGCAGATTTATTCAAGAGCTCAGTAATTATAACTATATGTCAATCGAAAGATAATATCGATACAATTTCCGATTAAATTCATCAACAGATTCAGCGATAATTATTTCAGGAAAAAAATCTCCTGAATATACAATACTAACATCTGTAAAACTTTTATAAGGGCATATAAACAAACAGATTACATCTTTGGATTACAGAAATAATTTTGAAAAACCCTTGCTACGAATTATATTTATATTGCCATGTGAAAAATATGGATGTACAATCATATTTAAAAAACTGTTGCTGGTTTTTCTCTGGTGTTTAAAATAAGGTTAGTAGCGAGTTAACTTTTTGCATTGGTTTATAAACTCACCACGACGATTTGAAGACATTCCAAAGCTTGCTATCAGTGTTTTCCTCTGTTTGCTTAAAACTGATTGGAACTTAAAATTAAAATAAAGAATTAAATTGATTAGAATTATTGATAATTAATAGCTATTTATGTATAAATCATCACCTGCCATATTTCTATAATTTATTATGACTTCATTGCGTTTAACTAATAAATTATTTAAACGACATTTGCACATATATTCGAATATTTTTTTCAGTCTATTCAGGCATTGTTTCTTCTTTTTTTTTCAGCAATCATTAAAAAAAGAAGCCACTTAAAAATTTATGATTCGATTATACTTCATAATTATGCATCAAAAAAGTTTTAGAAACATCTTAAAAAATTACCTTTAACACCGTCAGGATATTTAAGTGATAACTAGAATTTTCAATGTACACTAGATTCATAAAAATTTCTCAGGAAAATTCTCGTATTTCGGTTTATAATATCACCAGTTCTTATGACAGTTGCCAGTTGCTTATGACAAAATTGCTTATTCAGTTGATATGACAAAAGATTTCTCTGCCTTTTTAGTTGGCGAAAAACTTATTAATTACGGATTTGATTTACTATTTGCCATTACGTATAAAAAATAAAATAAATCTTTTTTAAAAATTCAAATTTATAGTTTTAATAATAAATTACTGTATAGTGTGGTTATCTTAACTGTTAAAAATAAGAAAGAAAGAATTAAATTTTGATCAGGTTTAATATATTTTTTTCATTTATTAAAATCTCCCTATTTTAAAAAAAATTCATCTTTAAAATATAATTCGGAAAAAAGTAATTTAGTTTTTTTATAAGCCAACCCACGACAACATAATTAAAATTCCTCATTATTAAATCCAAAAAGGTTTCTGTAAGAAAAACCTTTATTTAATTTTTTTTTTTTACTGTCTGGTTCTGTTTTGAAAGAGATGAAATTTATCTAATTTCACCAAATCTTTCCTCATTTAAAACCAGTTACGAAAGAACATAATTAATGATTGCGTTAATTGCAAGAAAAATAACATAATTAAAGCTCCAAACTTGTTGGCAATAATGAATTACTTGCATCTGAACATGCAAACGACATCTATAGAAAAAGATCAAATTCACATGTAATTAAATACAGACTTTTATTTGCTCTTATTGTCTGCTATTTAAAGGAGGGGGGGAATAAAAACATTCCCCCCACACAAAAAAAGAAACCTAATGACTTAATCACTCATTATTAACCATAACTTCAAAAGCGAAATTTTTTAAAAAAAGTTCTTAATATTTAAGTCTCAATGATCCCGAAAAAATACTCTGTTTACCTCGGAGAAATAAATAACGACTCCTATCCAAAAAAGGCAAATTCTTGCTTACACTCTAGCACCTTTCTCAGGAGATCTACTTGTAGTTTCGGTTTACACACTCTCTCCAACTGCACCCCCAACCCCCCTTCTAAGCGCCCTGCCCAGCTTTTATCTTTCCTCCCCCCCCATTTTAAACTCACATCCTTCGCCGCTTGAAAGCGAAGAATCGCCCGTCGCGAAATTTGAATTATAATAATAATAGCTCGTGTGCCAAATTCGATTTCGAGCAGGCAGGTTAGCTCACAGACGCACCGGCAGTTGGCGCTGCTGTCGCTTCCACCACCCCTAGACTTACCAGACGACCTCCCGCCTACCCTTTCCCCGACCCCACAATCTCTCTCTCTCTCTCTGTCAGCCGTTGCATCAGTTAAACTGGAAGTTAAGTTTTCGGACGCTACTGCTTCACTTTCGCTGCTCCGTCGTGGATTCCGCCTGTCGACCGACTCCCAGCCCTAAAGCGGCTGCCGTACTCTCCGTTATCGACACCCGGGAACTTTACGGGTGCAACTTTATGCGCCCCGTGCACGTCCGGTCCTCTGCTCTCGTGCTATAGAACTCGATCGACTAGAAAAGTCAAGTGAAAAACTTTTTTGTGAACTTTTTTTTTCCTCTTCGAACTGAACTCCCTCCTGTTTCTACTTTGGATAAATTGTTGAAAAGAAAAAAAAAATATTTAGCGACGAACTTTTACAACAAACTTGTGTCAGAGCGCTAAACTATTTTTTACAAACAAACAAAAAAATATTTCAAAGTGAGTAGATTGATTTTGTGTGGGGAAGAATTGATTTTGTTTTGGTTCAGAAAAAAAATTAATCTTTATCGACAACAAAAGATCGTTCTTTTGTTGGTAGGTAAGAAGTTTATAGTACATCAGATCTTCCCTCCCAGCCAAGTGGTCTAATATCTTCGATTAGAAAAAAAAAAATCTCAATTTTTTTTTCTTCCTGGTATTTCGAGGAGGGATCAATCCTTTCAAAAAAAACCACCGTCCACTCTTAGCGGACATCCGTATTTTGTCCCATTTTTCTTCGAGCCTCGTCCCCCAACCAACCGCCATTGTGGAGTGCTGGTGCCTTGGTAGCATGGCAATGGTGAATAGCGTGAAAGACTCGAGGTGGCTTCAGCTGGAGGTTTGCCGGGAGTACCAGCGGAACAAGTGCTCGCGGCCCGACACCGAGTGCAAGTTTGCCCATCCCCCGGCTCATGTCGAAGTCCAGAACGGCCGGGTCATCGCCTGCTACGACTCAATCAAGGTAAGCTGTCGAAAAAATTTATCTAACGCCCCTTGATCCCATAGACTGTAACAAACCCATATAGTTAGTTAAGTGACGGATTTCTGACTAGGCAGCTGCTAGGCTAAGAAGGGACCTCAGGTAGGTCCGTTAAAAATATATTATTAGACTATTTTATAAAAAATAAAATTATTATTTATTATAAAATATTATAATTTACTTCTTTGAAGTGAAAATGGTTCGATCTTAATTTTTTATTCCTTTATTTTTTTAATCCTTTAATTAATTTTTTATTCCTTTATTTTTTTAATCCTTTAATTAATTTTTATTCCTTTATTTTTTTAATCCTTTAATTAATTTTTTATACCTTTAATTTGTTTTTGTTATTCCTTCAATTTATTGCCGTATTTTATATGTCGAGCGCGATTGTTCGAATGATAATGAGCGCGATCGTGGAAGTTCAGCGAAAATTAAAAATTAAGTTTTTTTTATTTTCATAAAGTTAAAAAAATTAACAAAAAGTAAGTGACTAACATTTTTATTAAGATAAAAATGTGGCAATTTATTGGAATTAAATTGATTTATCAAAACAGGTCCTAGTGATGTTCAGCGCCTACGGCTGCAAAGTGCCGAAATCCGTCATTCAGTTGATTATTTTATCAAGCAAAATCGATCGAATCTGGTCATTTTTGATTTTGATTTTATTAATGAGTGTTTGCGAAATAACAAAAGTATTTGTCCTGTTTGCGAAGAAAATGTGACCTTTACTAAAATTCCCCTAAAAATTTTGTACCTTGAATTTTTAAAACCCTGTATGCTGTAGTTGTCTGTTTATCAAACAAATAAGATCAAATCTTGGAATTTTGCCGGCAAGAATTTCCAAGTTGCAGGAAATGTCACTGCCACCCCTTTGCCAAAATAAATATGCCTCCTGGGTCGCAGAATTTTACTTGAACGTTGTTGAAGTTTTTCTCTAACAACAACTTTACCTGCCAAGTCTTTGGGGACACTGAACTTGCCCATTAAATCACCACTTTAAAAATTTTTGTTTTGCTACTAGTCAGAAAGACAGTCTAAGAATTTTAAGCTGGCATTATTTAACCATAATTTTTTGTTAATTTTATCTAACATTTCAGTGAAAAATATTTCGCAGATTTAACCCCTTTTCAAGCCAATTTTAAGCAGGCATTTTTTGTTAATTTTATCTAACATTTCAGTGACAAATATTTCGTAGATTCAACCCCTTTTCGTATTTGTCATTGCGACCCCAGTATTGTTGCTGATAAGCCGATACACCCTTACATTAAAAAAATAATGACATATGTGAACCTTAGGAAAGAGTTAAATACTGTCTAGAGATAAACAACGATTTCCTATGACTTCATAATCAGTATTCTACTTTTTTATTATTTTTAATCGTCTTTTGCTCTTAGCAGGTGCATTGTATGCATCTGCTCTTTTAGTTTTCTAAACACAGAAATTTTCTTCCAATCAGAAAGTGAATCTGTAACCTAATTTTAAAGAAATCTTATTTGACATTGGTGTATCAACTGTTAGTCTGAAATTGAAAAAATGTTTTTTTTCCCTTTCTTTTCTTCTTCTTTTCATTATTATTTTTAATTATAATAATAATTTTGAAGAGCATCAACTAATATTCATCAAAAAGAGGTTTGTCGATAAAAAACTGGAATTTTTATATTCGAATTTTGTGATTTGATTTTTATTTTTATTATATAAATGCCATATTCAAGTTTAAAGGTTTTATCAAAGTAACTTTCAAAATTTATCTCATTAAGAATTAAGTTTGTTGTGAATAAAGTAAAAATTCAAATTTTTCCTGTGTAGTCTGAAAATTATTAATTTAATTAGAAGAATAAGAATGAAAAACCATATAAACTTAGTCTCAACTATTCGAAATGCAGACAGCATTACTGTAAGTTTCATATCATAGTCTGGCTAAACGATTTTGAAATATTTTCTCGATTGTTCAAATGCGTAAAAGAATTGTTATTCTTACAAGAATTTTATTTAAATCCTTTAAGAAAACTCTGTAAAGTTTATCCTCATAAGTTTTATTTTATTTTTAAAAATTGAAAGTTAATCCTTTAGATTTGCTTATTTTTGAATAATTGGCACCGTATTATAATTGATTCAAAGATAAAATTCTCTTCGATTTTTATAACGCTGAGGAAATAAACACTGGGAAAAATTTTTTTTAAAAGACTGCTAATATTGGTTTCGTAAATTAATAATTAGTTAGAATTCAAAATTAAATATTTGTTTTCTGTTCAATAAAAATCATTAATTACTCTTAAAATTAAAAAAAAAAAATTTGAAATATTTAAATCTACATTCACTAGAATGGTACACATCTTTCAGACGTTCGCCAGTTAAAAAAATTAATTCGAATTTTTCTGAAAAGAATTTGTTAAAAAGAATTAATGCAATTTTCTACTATTATAAAAAAAAATTTATAATACTATTTTAAGAATTGCAGTCTAGTTTAATCAGTTAAAATATATAAGTTATGTTACCACAGATTGAATTTAATAACATCTGGCCATTGTTTGTGAAATTTTCGATTATTTCAATGAACTTTTCGGAGGATCTTATGAAATACGAGGGAAGAAGGAACTCGATCTTTTTCAGCTATTCGCGTATTCACCGACCCATATCATAAACTGAATTTTAATATGCCGCTAAGTTTTTGAACTCGGATGATCATTGCCCGCTGACAGTCTGCTGGAGTAAAATTACCCACTTTTCCAAGAATTAAATCTTCCTAAAATCTTTACGTATTCTATTGCGCATTATTCAATGATGAATAGCAAGATGGCAGAGACAGTTACTAATATATGATGCGTAAGAATGAGTTTACGGGGAAAAGTTATGTTAATTTTAATTTTTTTCGTCCGTTATTGCGTAGTTGTAAAATAAGAAACTCTTTAGGCAGTTAAACCCGATAAACATAAGCAGTTAATATTTTACAAAATTATAATATTTATTTTGATATAAATAATTCATTTAACGTCGTAAAAAATTTAAAAATTTCTTAACCGCATTGATTAAATAGCCTGTCATAAAGGGCGAGGCATTTGACATTCGATAAGATAATTTAAAGATTGTCGAAGTTCTCTAACGAAATTTTTTCATATGACATTCTGTTTGGCAAATATGATAAGACGATATCTGTTAAGAAAATGTTTTTCAGTTAAGTTTAGATTTTAAATACATTTTAAATTTTAAAGGGCATCATATGTAATGATAAAAAATAGTTTCCTGATAGAATTATGTGATGCCTTTTTATTTTAAACATCATCCTATTTCAGTTAGTTTTTTTAAAGATAATTTTAGAAATTCGTTATAAACTTCAATCCACAACTAAGATTGAATGTGTTTGCGCATAATAATTGCAATTATTACTATTTCTGTGTTAAAATCGCAGGTTTTAATTTAAGATCGAAGAAGGAATAGAAAAAGAAATAAATTGAAAAAAGAAACTATTCATAAAAAACGTTGAAATTCCGATTGTTTATTTGATTTTATAGAATCTGAAATTGCTTAATCTACGTCAAAGATAAATGAATTTGATTCATTTGAAACTGTGATCATGTCTTTGTTTTGTTGAAGTTTTCTCAGGTCAAACAGTCTATAGAAATAATACAAAGAGCCGAACATCTGTTGATAAATGAAAAGTTCTCAAAACATTTTCACTACAAGGTAGCCAAATTAAAACAAAACGAAACTTCGGAAAGCATGTCATGGTGAATACGATTTGTGAGATCGTTACGAATAAAATAAATAAACAAGTGAATAAAAATTCTCAGACAAGTTCTTTATTCTTTTTGTTTAAAATTGATGTCCGAAGAAGAATCTGCGAGAAGTCTTAAGTAAAAGTTATTTTGTATTTTTGCCGAGACTTCTCAACTATATGTCTTGCATTCTTGCGTGAAAAAAGAACAATTTCTGTAATATATGGCTCGTTGTTCAGCGTTGGATTTTCCGTTTAAAATGGATTGTTTTGCCAAAAAGGTTTTTGCCATTTGAATTATTTAAATAAATAATGAAAACAAATGCAATTTAAGAGAAATAAATTCTTCCGTGCTGAGTTCGCATTTTAAAGAGAAATAATCCAGTGTTTTGGCGATGAGCTAGTCGAAAGCACTTAACTTCTCTTTCTGATTTTTTTTATGGAATTCAATTCAATGAAAACTTGGGGGAAAATAATGACTACTTCTCTTGCCTTGTTTTCGAAAATTTCGAAAATAACAAGAAGTATTCACCGAGCTGTTCCTGGGCGCCGAGAGACCATAAAAAAGAAAAATGCTTTTATCTGTATTGATGGATTAAGAAATGTGCTATTTAAATAATAAATTATTATTATTATTTTACAATAAAAAAGCAGCTCGATTATTTGATTGATTGCATCAATGAGTAAATACATATTAATTAGATCAATTACACAACTTGATAATTAACTAGTTGTTTGATGAGCGTTGATGTCCTGTGATGAATTAATTTTATATGTTGCGCTGTTTTTATAAAAATCAAAAGATTTCTTAAGTATTTTAAATGTGCAAACATTAGGTTCTATTTTAACTGTACGAATTTTTAATACGGTTTAACGAATTAACAGGCTTTCCAACAAAACGAAATTTCGGTCGACAGAAAAAAGAAATCTATGCGTTGGATCATTGCGCACTGTTAAATAGACATAAATACAAATGTCATGCAAATAAAAATAATTGGTATGTTAGAATAGAATGCAGTTTTAAGCATTAATAATATATATCTTTGTCTGAAAGTCCTTCATGTTACTTAATTTCAGCGAGCTTTTTGTAGCCCGAAAATGTGTAGAAATTCGTATTATCTATTTTCTAACTTTATATTTAGTATCAATTTAAACAATCACCGACTATTTAAAAACATTCCAAGATCAATAAAGATTGAATTTAATTGGAATTTATTCAGAATTCTAATTTTTAATAAGATGTAAAAATATTTCTATTATGTTTTATTTTCTGGTGCTATATAAAAATTCGTGAAACTCTTAAAAAAATCTCTAGCGTTTAAAATACGTTTTAAAGTGATTGAATTTAAAACATATGTTCGTTAATTCAATAAACAGAAATTTCTCCGTATAGGAATTTCCTTGTATGGAAATATATACATCGTTTTTGTACTGATTCCTCCACCCAAAGCACTATTATACTAAGTTAACTTTTTTAGGGTTAAAAAAAAGATAGAAATAAATAATAGAATTAAAAAGAATATCTGAATTATTAGTTAGAATAAAAGAAATTTATTTAAAAAAAATATGCAAATAACAGTGATTTTTCGAAATGGTTGATCTTCGAATTTCTTAATTTATTGGTAGGCTTTTATTTTTTATCACTCTTTCTGAATCTTTTACTAAGTTGAACTTTTTCGCACATAAAGACGGCCATTAAAGTGGATATTTCTTATAAAAAATTATAATCTGACCTAAACTTAAAAGTAGGGTATTCATAGAAGAGAAGATAAGAATAATATCGGACTCACATCGCCAGTGTTTCTTGCGTTTACGTAAATGACTTTAGGTATTCCATGGATTGCAATAAGAATCGATGAAAGAATTGATGATAATCGATTAATGAATGAAATCTGTGATCGCTTTTTAATACGTATATATAGAGAGTGAGAAAACTCTGAATATATTCTGAAAAACTTTAAGTGTAGAATATCGTTGTATAAAACTTCACTGTAATTGTTTTGAGTTATGAATTCTTTCAGTTAAAGTCTTCTAACCAAGCATTTTAAAAGAGGATCTAAATTATGAGACCTTTCATTAATTTCAAGGTACTTCATTCTTTGAATTATGCTCAATATCAAGATGATAGCCATTACATAATGTGTTGGCTATAACAAAAATAACTATTCGTCTTACACCGGAAATTAAATGATTAATACATAATTATTGTCCCGCAAACCTAGAATATTTAAACGACATATTTAATATCCCAAGACTTGATACAGAAATATGTATGTGTACAATGTTGTTTAAGAGGTATTCATATGTCATTAATTTTGTTGTCGAATTTGATACGATTCTATGAGCAAAAACTTGAATTTATTTGAACACCTGATATGTAACTTATTGTTGACTAACTTGAAATAAAGGCATAATAATCCATTAAATGCTTGTTAAAAAGGAATAATAAAAAATTATTATTTTAAGAAAATGTTGTGCATTTTCGGAGATTCGTTCGTTTACAAAATTTTGATTTTTCAATCAATGCATACAGTGTTAAAATTATTTTATTATAAGGCACTATATATTACTGATTGTATTTCTATTTTATCGCTTGTGAAAATATTTGATTGAAGGTATTCACGCCAACAAATATTTCATAAGCGAATTATTTTAAACTAAGAAACACTTGCCTCTAACGATTTATGCAACATTTTATCAGACATTGATTTGCCCTTAAAACTGTCTGAAGGATTTTATGGAAATTCAACGTAATTTAATGAATTGTTGAAAAATAAATTTGCGTGTACTTGACTTTGACATGAGCATGAATAGATTCGCCTGTCTTATATGAATAAATGATTGCTTATTTACTTAAAACGTTGGAATTAATATTAAAAATCGGCAACTTGATTCTGAATAAAAAAATGTCATTAATTTTTGGATTATTTAGGTAACTTTATTTGGAAAAATAAAAAATCTTACTTGAAATTAATGAAAATGCTATTTTTTTCTTGAATTAGTACAATTTAAATGTTTCTGAGATGTCAGTTTTTACGAAATTTTAATTTTATAAAATGACAATTTAAAATCTTGTTATCATAAATAAATATAGAATCGTTTGCATATAATGTGATATTTAAATAACTAACTGCGTCATTTTATTTACATATAAGATGTAGCAAACGACAATTAGTCTGATTGATTGTTGAAAAGTTACTTTGAAACTAATTTTTTTTAAAAACTGCTTTGGGTATGAAGAATACTTTTTGAAACAATTTTTTGGATTTTTTTTTAATACTGTTTCTGGAAAAAGATTGAAAATATTTTACTTTTTGTAATCGTAACAATATATAATTCGAAATGAAACATAATTTATATTAATCTACTCGTAGCTGCTTAATAAAATATTAAAAATGAGTTAGTTAATGGGGAGACGTTTTTGATTTTTATATGTGCTTAAATCTTTACATGAAATCTTTATTACTTTCCAATGTTGATTGAGTTTTGGTTTAGATTAGTGAACCGTACTTTACATTTGTTGGTACGTAAAAAGTCCTTTTTTTTTCCCCCAAAAAACTCTTGTTTATTAAAAAGACGACAATTTTTTTTTCTTATGGACTCATAATCTTTTAACCTGAAACACAGCTTGAAATAATGTATTATAAATTTTTTTGTATATATATATTTTTAAAAAATTAATATATACGTTTTTGCAATGATTTTCTGTGCTAAGTTTTATCTTTTATTATTATTACTTATTTTTACATTTTAACTATAGTTTTATTAGTTGGGGAATGGTTTATGCTAACAGCATGGAGCCCAAAAAGTCACTTCCGAATTTACTTATTTTCACATCCAATTAGTAAAGGAATATAACCTTCAATTGTTAGAATATGGTAATGTAACTAGAAAAGTTTTTATGGCTAACGGATGCAAGAAAACATCTGCCAAAGAACACTACTCATTTTTTGCTTTTGAAAACTACAATTTGCCAGATGAGGCGTAATAAAATTTACTTGTTCCCTGAAAACAATCCCTGAAAAACCTTACGGCAAGTTCAAGATGAAAGTAAAAAAAAAAAAAAAAAAAAAAAAAGAAAAAAAAAAAAAAAAAAAAAAAAAAAATGGAATTGAAAAATGATCTCTGATAAAGGAATTTATTGGAGTGCTTGTGCTCGGCGTTTCTCAAACTCAGTGGCTTCGCTATGGCTGAAATCGGTTGGCTTTTCTGATATATTGAGTTTTCAGTTGAAAAAATTATTCGCATTAACCGAAGCTCATTCGAATCTTTTAAATAAACTTTCTAAACGAATCCTATCCGAACTTTATAGTTTTTTTTTTGGCATTATTTTCATTTAATTATTTAAAGAAATAACAAATTCCTTCATGTCTATTTAAAGTCTCACCAGAAACAGAACATCGAATAGTGGGAAATAACTATCATGTTAAGCTTACAAGGAAAGTTTTTGATATTGGTTTTAAAACAGTCTACTTATTTGATTTAAAAGAAATGCTCAGTGATTTCCTTGATTTGATGATCATTTGATATTGATTTATCGCTCATTGTCATCGACTGGAAAGGAAGTAAAGCTTGGAAAAATAACGTCTTTCCCTCTGTCAAAAGTATTCACGGCGTTCGGCAACTTTTTAATGTTTCTTATCTTTGTGTTGCTTGTCAGATTAAAAATAAAACTTATTGAAGTGTTCTTCAAAATTAACAAGCTTTCTTACAGTATTTTTTTTATTTATTCATTTTTTACTTCATAAAATTCTTAGTGTGGTATTATTTTTAAATACTGTTTATTGTATTTTTGATTCTCGTCAAAATTTTATTGTTGTTTTATTTTCGAGTTCTGTAACGTACAAATTTTATTATGTCTGTTCATGCTCGGTACATTACTTCCGCTTGTAAGTGGTTTGCAAATGAAATCCAGCGCTAATTTTTGCAATTATTGACATAGTTTCATAGCATTGTATTGGATTCTGTTCGATCTTGGACTATTTTGATAAACAATGTTTAAAACTGTTTATTATTATTAATGGTATGTTACTAGACTTTATAAGCTAAAATGCCATATGAATGAGTTTAATACGACTTAATTTGTATGTTATTAAAGTATTTTTTTCTTTTAAATATTATGTTTTCATCTTATTTAAAGTTTCTGGTGCATAACTTTTAAAGAATGACTAATAAAATAGCATTAAAATTTTTTAGTAGGATTACTGAATGAAAATTTATATCGCTGCAACTACGCTGTCTAAAGGAATGATGCTCATGAATTAGATTCCGTTAACTTTCAACCATAAAATAAATTGGAGGGGGGGACAACTTGAATTCAAATTACTCAAACTGATTCTGGTTGGCGGGAGAAAAAAAAACTCTTTTTGAATTAGAATACGATCTTTGCACTGCTTCACCTTAAATCACAAGTTTGAATCTTTATGGGTGACTCATTTATGAGGGTAGAAAGAAAACTTTCTCATGATGATTCATTGTGATACGACTAAGAATGGGTTTTTTTATAGGTTTTCGCATTGCGTCAGCGTAATGTTAGACTGATGCTAGACTGCCTTGTATTAACGAATACATAAAAATCCGTCATTAGAGATGAACTTTAACTTCATTAGAATTAATATTCTTTTTTCACTGATATTGATGATGATTTGTTTCCTAATAAATTTCATTTCGTCTTTGAAATATTGTTACTCATTTTCGCTATGATGTTAGTAAAGTAGCTTCGAAGGTAGTTCTCTTTTGTATAACTTAACCTCTAATTTACTTCAATATTTTTTTTTCATAGAATTGGATAATACAAATAACTTCGTTCTAATGTTATGATTTTATACGCAGTTTTAGTCTTGACGGAGAAAAAATTCAACGCATAGAAATGAACATAAATATGAACGTTTTAATCAGAAAGTAATTAAGGAATAATTAATAGTTATATTAATTATATTTATTAAGCAATATTTAATAATAATATTAAATTAATTATTATTTCATATAAAATATCAATTAATTAAACGATAACGTTATACGATGGCTTCACGATTAAGTTATGCGATGGCTTCACGATTAAGTTATGCGATGG
>JAPMOQ010006205.1:555419-567246 GCA_026543055.1 Argiope trifasciata
TATATATATATATATATATATATATATATATATATATATATATATATCAATCTTGCTTAAAAGAACTGAGCACATAAATGATACGAATATACATTCCAGTTGGAAGTCTCTTTATGTCCCTTGGAACCGTCTGGACCGTGATTCAATAGATAGCTCCTGACACAGAAATCCCTCTCCAAGCTAATTTTCGTGACAACAGGACGATATTTGATTTCCCAGCATCAAATTTGAATTTATCCTGCACCAAACCTTTGCAAATGGCTCAAATCTGCGACCCACAGTTGTTATTTGATAATCAAGTCTCAGCCATCAAGCCACCAAGGGCCACAGAAGATTGCAGATATGAGGCAACTGTTAGCGAAGAGTCTTGGACGTGCTTTTTTATTGCCATTTAGAAAGAAAAGTGGAAAACTTTCGCGATGTTGTTGGACTTATAACGGGTTTAAATTCGTGCAACTAAGATGTGGATCAGCCTCACTTCGAACTACAACAACAACATAAAAGCATCTTAAGTGCATTCTGAAACAAATACAGTCTTCACTCTATGTGGTAAACTAAGCCTACACAATTTAGCAAAGTCTCTAATCTTTCTTTTATTCGTTATCTATCCGGATATTAAGTAAATTAGATTTGTCAATTGAAAATTGACGGCAAATACAAAACAGGAATACAAAATTTAGTTGGAAAAGAATGAATGATACAAATTATCTCTATAACAAACAAGTTTGTATCATTATAATGATACAAAGTTTCTCCTAAGAAACTCTTCTAATGAAAGTGTTCTTATTGTAACAAAAGAAACCCGATTATATTTCAGAAGAAACAAGGTTTTGATTTTCAACAGAAACAGGTTACGAGGTTTTCAATTTAATACCAAGAAGCGCATCGATATCGGCCGTTTTCTTTAAATACTATAACGAGAAAAGTTAACTTGATCTAGTATAAATGAGTTTGTTATTATCTTCATTTCCTTATCGTGTCTGATTTCGATCTAAAAATAACTAACATTAGCTTTAAAAATTTATTTGGTATTATTATTATTATATTCGCCGTATATTAAAGAATTGTTAAGAATGAGATTGATTTAAGAATCTTGTGTTTCTTCTTTTTCTTTTTCTTGTGTACAGCCGACCATTTCGCAATTGAACATAACAATATCGACAGGATTTGTTTATGGCCGACTGCTGAAAAATAGCCTGTTAATTAAAATTAATATGACCTATTTATTAGATTAGTTAATTTGTAACTAAAAATCATAAGACAATTGTTATGCTTTGTGACAAGACATTAAAATATCTAGCTTTTGGTTTTATTAAAAATTTGCCAGGAGCTTATGACGAATTTCTTTTCAGCTTAAAGTATTAAAACGTTTATATCTCTAAATAATAAAAGGGGTTAAGGTGATTGGGAAGAACATATTATGTGGTCAGAAAGCTTATTAATAACTTTTTTAATTTCTTTTTATTTATGAAGCGATGGCAACTCTAAAGAAAGATGGTAAAATAACTTACAATGGATAGTTGCAAATTAATTTTTTGATAAGCATACTTTGTTGTGCCTTACAAAAGGTAAAATAAACCCCAGATTTGATCAAACTCGGAAAAGAGTATTTAAAAAATCTTGAAAATATTTTCATTATTTTTAATTATGTTTTATTTGTTAACTTTATTTAATTACTTAATTTTCATATATCTGTTTACCAAAGCTTCATAGATTTTTTTAAATATCATGTTTTGCTTCAAAGTGGTTTTTATTTTAACTGCGATAATAGCAAAACATCTTCTCAGAATTCTAAATTTCTTTACAAGCTTTGTTTAAACTGTTGTGTGTCCAAAATTTATTCCACTTTAAACAAACAAACAAAAATAAGGTTGGTTGATTTAAAGTTAACAGCGCATGGGTCAAAAATACGCTATACTACGCCAATCATATGGTTTGAAATGATACCACGTGAGGAATTAAAGTTTAAAGTACATTAAAAATCAGTTCAGTAAAACAGCAATAAGCAACAACAACAAGAACAAAAAAAGCATCTGCAATGAATTTGGTTATATATGTATGTACCTAAATTTATTCTTCGAAACAGGTCTTTTTGCTATTTAGAGTTACTGTCTTATTAGTATTCTTAGTGTAATAAGAGGATTTCCATTGGCTTGATAGCACCTCTGACGTCATTGATTTGAAGATGCAAATCAATCTGAAAATCCACAAACGCAAACCTGGTCTACTCTTAACCTATTGAGGTCAGATTTCTGTTAATATGGCGTCGCAGTTTGAAGGCAGACTTCACAGTTCAAGTATTGTACGGCTATCTCAGCACGACTGAAAATAACAAGTTTCATCTCAAAATAATTATCATATCAACTTGACGAATACTATTATTTTATTAAGTTATCCTCATGACCAGAATTTTTAAAAAGCTTATAGTTCAGCAGTTCAAGTTCTCTAAAATTTGTATAAATTATCTCTAATGGTCATGATTACAAAAAATTACTTGAATACTTTTAGAAGTGAGGATAATCAAGTTAAGGCAAGACAACAGTCTAGGAAACACTATATAAACATTTCGAAATTTTCGTCTCAAGTTGAATCTAATTAGCCAAGCATGAAATAAATTTAGAAGGTTATCTGAGTTTCTGTTTAAGCATTCACATTTTTCTTTACTAGCCTGCAGTATTTTTCGAAGACTTCTACAGCGCACACGTGGTGAGAACGTTTTTAAGGCGTATGTAACGGCGAAGCAGTTGACATATACCAGTCATTGTTTTAGTTGATTACTGACGGTTGTCATTGAAGAACATTTTATTTATATTTTTTTACCTCGTTTATGATGCCAGAAATGTGAATTTTATTCATTCGTTATTCAAACAAATTCTTCTTTCCGAAACTGCACGTGTTAGTATTCCATAAATTAATTTTATATTTGAATAGCATTAAAAATATATGAACCCTTATGCTAATGATGCGATACAGATATGCTTCAGTTCTTGACCAACTAAAAGATATAGTTTTATTAAAGGGTGAAATTGTTATTAAAAAATAAAGACCCTTTCAGCTTTATAGAAAATACCCTTGTAGTGTTTTGGAAGATATATAAGCGTTTTGGAAACGTATGAAATAAATAAGATTTATATATCATGTGTAGAAAATTCTTTACTTAGAATGACTTTGGTTTGTTCATGATGAACAAAATCAGTTCTTTCCAAAAAAATTTATTGTCATTTTAATAAGTTCAGAGTTCAGTTCAGTGTAATATTTTCCTCTCTGTGAATCATTTTCACTCCAGAAAAAAAATTCATTTTCGGAAGTATATGCCTCTAGAAGCAAAATTATAAAGAGGATCAATTAGTATCACTGTAAATCGACTTAAATTTAGTTCATTTTCGTAATTGTGTCAAGGTTTTATTTTTATCCTTTTTTTAAACGTAGGCACCTATAAATTTCCTTTATGGATGCCATAAATTTTGCATAAAAATACGAACTTCTAAGCAATATCTTAAATGTAATGCATTTTGAAGTCGTATTGTGGTTTTACTACCTTTGGCTGAAAGAATTCTTTATGCGAACCTATTTTTTATACGTTTAAAATGAGACAAAGAATCAGTGAAATGTTTTAAAAGCAAAATAATTTCTGAATTCTTATTTGCTGTCAATAGGTGGCAACTTCGCTAAATTGTAGGAAATTTTTCGATTTTTTGATCAAATGCGAAATAATAGTTTTTAAAAATATTAGTCTCCAGCTGATTAGTGTTTGCGAACGAAAGTTTCTATTTTAGGTATCAGAGTTTATATTTAATAATCATATATATTTAATATAATCTTGACTCGAGCATCTGGTTAGCAAATGCCGATCAAATGACATCGCATTATTGTGAAAAACTCAATCTTACCCATCATATAACTACGCATTATCTTAGATGATGGGTAATTTATTTTTATATTTATTTTTGTAAAATATGCAATGTGGGAAATTGTCTTTATTATAATTAACAGAATTAAATTCTCTATATAAATTTAGGAAATGAATATTTTCTGAGAACTTTTGGCAACTAAAGTATTTTGTGTCTGAGACACAGAATACAGTAGGAGACATCACAGAGTTAGATCAGTATGGGATATTTTAAAATCAAATGGCATAAAATTATGTTAAAATTGACGATATTTTAATAACAAATTTATTCCTGATAAGTTAAGTGATCGGATTTCTTATTGTAATATTAATCTTCATGAGAAATAAGTTTATATTCCACATGAGTCATTCATAATTACTACTGCATAAAAATGTTATTATTACACAATTCGTCAAATGTGCCTGAGACACAGAATACAATAGGAGACATTTTAAAGCATGCGACACAAGGTTAGATCAGTATGGGACATTTTAAAATCAAATGGCATAAAATTATGTTAAAATTGATGATATTTTAATAACAAGTTAATTCCCGATAAGTGAAATCGCATTTCTTTTTGTGAGATTTTCATGGAAAATAAGTTTATATTCCACATGAGTCATTCGCAACTGTTACTGCATAAAAATATTTTTATTACACAATTCGTCAAATGTGCCTGAGACACAGAATACAGTAGGAGATAGTTTTGAGCATGTGACATAGGGTTAGATCAGTATGGGACATTTTAAAATCAAATGGCATAAAACTGCGTTAAAATTGATGATACTTTAATAACTATCCCCGATAAAATTTAAGTGAAATCACATTTCTTATTTTAAGATTTTCATGAAAAATAAGTTTATATTCTACATGAGTCATTTGTAAACTACTACTGCATAAAAATATTATTATTACACAACTCGTCAAATGTTTCTTGAAAATAGTTTTCGTAAAAAAAGTTTTCTTTCATTTATCAAATTATTGCTGTACTTCAGCCGCGCAGGTCGGAGGAATTCGGAATCTGCATCGCAAAAGTTTCACCCGAAAAAGAATTGCTGTTATTTAACTATGCAACTGTATCTCCTCCCCCCTTCTCCCCCCCCCCCCTTTTTTTTTCGTAAAGCATTTCTTTGGAGGGGAAACATGATCAGACGGTAGTCCAGCTGTGCACTTATCTGTGCGTTCATGTGTCACGTTAGGTCTCTATGTAGTATGTATGCTTCGATATTGGCACGAAAACTTTTCTGCTGTTTTGAAGTTCATTCCTGTTTTGCTTTTAAAGAGAGTTGCAGAAAGTGTTTTTTTTTTTTTTTCGTTTATTTATTTGCTTTTCTTTTTTTTTTCAAGTGTCTGTTTCCTATCTTTGTTGATGTTGATTACTGAAAACGTCGAATTTTATTTATTTAGTTTTACTTTTTAGTCGGACGTTTCTATCAGTTTCGTGGTATTTCATTGAGGGTTGTGTTTATTACGTAGAAAATGTTCGGTTAAGATGAAGATTCTTCTCTGTCGTCTCATCTTTTATTATTGTTCTTCTCGGTGAATTCTTTCGCTGTAGAATGGTTTTGCTTTGTGAAAAATGAAGAACTTTTTAAATATATACTCGTATATAAACTCATGGGCTAGGTTGGCAGTCTGTTCCCTCATACGTTGATGACTGTATTTAATATGAAAGTGAAGTTACAGAATTACAGTTATATTATATAACATATTATTATTATTATACATATACATATTATTACAGTTATAATTTATTTAATAGTTTAAATTATTATTATTATCATTATTTTTACTAAACGTATGTTTAAAAATTTGTATTCATAATTACGCTTCTGCCTAGGGTGTGACGTTTTATTTAAAACAATATTTAAGAATTATCTCTTTATTCAGAATTGGATTTCTGCCTAAGTGACGGTTTATTTAAAACGATATTTAAGAATCTTTATTCAGAATTACGTTTCTGCCTAGAGAGTGACGGTTTATTTAAAATAACATTTCAGAATCTTTATTTAGAATTACGTTTCCATCTAATGAGACACGTTTTATTTAAAACAACATTTAACAATCTTTATTCAGGATTGCATTTCTTCCTATTGAGTGACAGTTTATTTAAAGTAATAAAATAATTAATGTATTTCCCACCGCATGTTGCCATATAGTTTAATAAGTGTTGTCAACGAAGTGACGTAATAAGGATAAATAATATCAAGGGTAAATCATTATTTTTGTTTTTACTTTTTTGTGATATTTCTTTTTCGTTTCCTTCCTTCCCCCCCCCCAAAAAAAAACCTTGAACAACTATACCGCTATTGCTGTTCCTTAATGTTTCGCCTAGGCAATAACCATATTATTTATTTTTACAATTAAAAAAAATAGGTGCTGCATTTTTAACAATTACGCTGTTGCGTTCCTGTTTTTAACATATTTCCGTCTCTTAGCACTTTAATAAAATATAATTGTTAATTAATGTAATTTGTTTCCCTCAAGTTACACTTTCGCCAACTGTTCCACAGATTCCTTCAAAAGTTTAAAAGAAAAACAATACCGCAATAAATTATTAGATTAAAGAAGCAATTGAAATAATGAAAGGACAACTAAGATCAAAACTGATTCAAAATATTATCAGTTTTAGTAAATAAAACTTCATTGACTTCATCGTTGAAATTTTAAACCTGATTTAATTTATTGATTTATCTTGTTATATTAACTAGAAACAAAACTGATAAATCAGCCAAGTAACTATTATTTATTTATTATAGATATTAATAAGATTTCAACATGAAGATAATCTTGTGAGAAGTTGATTGATGATTTTTTGATAACGGGGATGTGCTATCTTTGAAATATTAAACCTGTTGACGAATATAAAAATATCGAATATCAGAGATATCAAAACTTTATTGATGCAAAACTCTTGTATAGTATATTTGCTTTTGTTTTTGGATGTCCTATCTCATTTTTATATGTTGTCACAAAATGACCCATTTCGACTATTGTATCAAAATTCAGACTAGTTTGCTCGATGATTTTTGACATACGACATTTTGATGTAACAGAGGATCGTAAATATAGATGAACTGCAATCATTTGATGTTTTTTCGGTGTTCCTCTGAATTTATATTTTAAAGTGTCTTTATAATCTTTCAGAAACAAAACAAAACAGAGATTCTAGAATAGTGTATTTCATTTTTGTGCCCATTTAATTATGCAGCAGTCAACCGAAAGTGCTGCTTATTCCAATCGTGCTGCGTGCCGACTGACCTGCAAATTCATGAAGCCCATAAAAGCAGCAGAAAATGAAAATTGAAAAAAAGAAAGTTGGAAAAAAAGCAACTTGCATCATTATGAAGGTTTGTTGCTAACAATACAATTATCAATCAAGTGGAAGCATCCTTTTTGTCTCTTAGCTGTTTGCGCACACACGAAACGAGGAGTGAAAATTCGAGTCAAAAACAGATTCAAGAAAAGTTTTTCCCGCGATGAACTGTAGGGCACTCATCTGCTCGCTTAATTAAAGCCGCGTTAATTAATGTGTAAAATTTTTCGAGGGAGAAAAATTGAAGTAGGAATTTTTCGCGATTAAAAATGTCGCCCTGTTTTCTTGTTCTCAAAGCGTGGAAATCGCTTGGATTCTTCATATTTTTTTTTTCTCCCTCGTTGCCTTTTTTTCCCCGTAAGAGTCCATTCGAAACGGGAAGTCTACACATTTTCAAGGATAACACGCTTCATTGTAGTGCTTCCTAGAAGGATGACGTAAGAGGGGATTTTAGATGGCCTGCGTATGGTAAGCAAAAGGGTGACGTCACTTCATCTTTTAGCCAGACATCAGTAGCTTAAGATCTCGGAGAAAGGGAGGAGTGGAGAGTTGAGTTCGCTGACTTTGATGATTGATGCAACTCGAAAAGAGAGACGTAGCTTGTCTTTTTTGCACTTCTCGGTTGTACTATTTCACTTCGACGACCATCACTTGAATCAGACCAGCCAGCTGCCACAGATTTTGCACGAGGATCATTGTAGCAAAATCTTGGAAAGTATAATTGTTTTAAAAAACAGAACGCTTAAAAAATATCGAAGCTAGAAATGTAGAAGGCAAGTTCGTTGACTTAGATGACAGAAAAATTTCTCGAATTTATTTCGTGATGCAGTTATTTTCTTTATGGGATTTTCTCTTGATTCGGATATGTTAGTAGGTATGAATTCTACTTAAAATTACCAAATTCAGACACTGAATTAAAATCTAGGGATATTGTGATAAAAAAAACCAGACGAATAAAAAAATAACGAGAATTGTAGAAGCGTTTGATTCAAACACTTCTCGACCAAGTTCACTTCGACGACTATCACTTGAATCACGCCAGTCAGCTGCCACAGATTTTGCACGAGGGTCATTGTAGCAAAATCTTGGAAAATATAATTTAAAAAAAACCAACAGAACGCTTAAAAAATATGGAAGCGAGAAATATAGAAGGCAAGTTCGTTGACTTGGATAAACTTAGGATGCCAGAAAAATTTCGGAATTTATTTTGTGATGCAGTTACTAGTTCACTTCGATGACTATCACTCAAATCAGATCAGCCAGTTGCCACAGATTTTGCACGAGGGTCATTGTAGCAAAATCTTGGAAAGTATGATTTTTTTTTTTAAATATGGAAGTGAGAAATCTAGAAGGCAAGTTCGTTGACTTAGATGACTTCTGATGATGGAAACATTTTGGAATTTATTTCGTGATGCAGTTATTTCTTTTATGAGATTTTCTATTGATTCAGATATGTTAGTAGGTATGAATTCTACTTAAAATTACCAAATTCAGACACTGTATTAAAATCTAGTGATATTGTGATAAAAAACCAGACGAATAAGAAAAATAACGAGAATTGTAAAAGCGTTTGATTCAAACACTTCTTGGTTGTACTAGTTCACTTTGACGACTATCATTCGAATCAGACTAGCCAGCTGCCACATATTTTGCACGAGGGTCATTCTAGCAAAATCTTGGAAAGTATAATTTAAAAAAAACAGAACACTTAAACAATATAGAAGAGAGAAACGTAGAAGGCAAGTTCGTTGACTTGGATGAACTTAGGATGCCAGAAAAGTTTCGGAATTTATTTCGTGATGCAGTTATTTTTATTATGTGATTTTCTCTTGATTCAGATATGTTAGTTGGTATGAATTCTACTTAAGATAACGAAATCTAGACACTGTATTAAAATCTAGTGATATTGTGATAAAAAACCAGACGAATAAGAAAAATAACGAGAATTGTAGAAGCGTTGGTTTCAAACATGTTAGTTGGTATGAATTCTACTTAAAATGATCAAATCCAGTGACTGTATTAAAATCTACGGATACTGATGATAAAAATAACCAGCTGAATAATAAAAAAAATAAATAAATAGAAATGTAGAAGCGTTAAATTAACTGATTTTAGAAGTCTGTTATATCCAATAAAGGACTTAAAATTATTTATTTATTTTGTTTAAGTTACACTTATTCATTTTTTTTCCTTCATGTGAAACAACAGCACACAAGTTTACTAAGTTTGAGTTGTTTTCAGTTTTAATTACTACAAAATCGTAAACATACTACCAAATTTTTGCTGTTGCAATTCCTAATAAATTTTGAAAAATAATTAGATCAGCAAAAAAAGATCTGGATTTTTTTTTTTTAAGTTTTATATTGTCTCTTAAGAAGTTTTTCGTTTTAAAATAGATACGTTACTTACTATACAACGCGCCACTTTCTGAAAGCATTTCTTTTAACTGCGTCATACAAGAGCCAATTGTCGTGATAAAGTAAACACCACATATCCAAGCTGTTATGACAATGCAATTGCTTATGTAATGTAATGTAACCATTTATCCAAGATGTTTTGCTGTAACAAGTAAATGTATAAAGGGCTTTTATTGTATTAATGAGTTGCATCTTATCAGTAGTTTCTTTACAAAAATCTCTGCTTTTGCTGAATTTGTTCTTTTGGTTTCATTTCATTTCTATGTTTTTATCTTTTATATCCGTGCATTTTAACGCCAGCAGACCCAAAATGTTTAGTTTTCAAGTCAAGCCAACTGTTTCTTACTTAATTGATGAGGGTTTAAATATTTTGCAAATGAATAAAAGATGGTAAAAATGTTTGAACGAGTTACTAAAGAACTTTCCTCAAATAATTGGTTATTTCCTCCTGTTATCAGCGATTTATTCACTGTTATTTGCATTACTACTCATGCATTTCATTGATCAAATTGCCTGTTTCTCTGATTTTTAATGCTTTGTGTTTTTCATCTTTCATTAAAAAAAAATTTTTTTTGAACGCCGAGTAGATATCTTAAGTAAAATGGAGCATATCATATTCTTCATTCGATTCTAATGATGATTTTACCAAGACGATAAATTGTTCTAATTTTTTTTATCTGCTCTTAACTTTTAATAATTCTTTGATAAAGAAATATCATCTCTGGTAACATTTCGAAGAGATAAAAACGCATCAACTCGGATGATTTTTTAAGTATTTACTATTGTTTACCGTTGTTTTGTTTCATATTTAAAGCAGATTAAAGCGATTTTAGGTTGTATAATATTTCAGTACATTTTCAAAGTATGGTATATGTCAGTATATATATAGTATATTTTCTACAGATTAGACTCATCTAATATATATTGATAATAGTTTTATTTTTTAAAATTTTACAATAATTTTTCTTATCAATTCTTAACTTTTTGCAGAGATTCCAAATAAATTAAAAACAGTTCTCTTATAGCCGAACATCAAACTGATAATTGTCTTCTTTAAAATTCTCTCTAAAAAGTTGCTATAAATTATAAATAGTTATTTTACATTTTACTTATCTGACTGAATAATGCTTATGCTTTTATATGCTTATTTTTTCTTTTTCTGAATTCTAAACGTTCTCTAGAAACCCCAAATATACTTAAAATAATTATTTTAGCTATCCATTTTATTAATGCCAATTTTCCTGAAAGGGTTTTGTATGTAATACGAATAATCCCCTTAATATTAGAATGGAAATCACTGCAAGACTCCGAACTAACCCTTTTGTGAAAACCTAATATAACCGGCATTTCCTGTCTAATTAGATTCTTGAAGTTCTTCCTATAATTCAAACTTCGATGACGTTAAATATGACGTCACGGTGCATATCGTCATAGAAATCAAGCTCCGGAGTTCTGTTGTGCCTGTAATAGTTTGGACCTCTATTTATTTGGTATCTTATTGAAGTAGTTAAATGTAGAACTATTGCTGGAAACTGGAAGTTTCGGGCATATTGTTTAACTTTTACAGAAGTTCCATCTTCCAAACTGTGCGTTTCCTTTACATCCGTATAAATAGATGTGTGTGGTTTCTAGATGTATTAGTGAACCGCAATCATATTTAATATTACCAAATATTGAAGAGAATGTTTCAAGTTTATTCTGTATATTTAAATATAATTTTTGAAAAATATTCGGTCGTCTGACAGAGGCGCAGTCTCTCCCCCCCCCTCCGACTTAATCACGAGGAATAATGACATAAGGTAGATTGAAATACTGCGTTTCTCCGTGCAAATTACCAGCATTCAATTCTCATAAGCAGTTTCTGCAGTCCTAATACCACTATTCAACATTTAAAAAAAACAAAGATCGAAAATACTCATTTCTGTGCGTATTCATTCCAATTTAATATACTCGAAATATATACTCTTGAAAACACTCATCTCTGTGCGTATTCATTCCATTTTAATATACTGGAAATATGTACTCTGGAAAATACCCATCTCTGTGCGTATTCATTCCATTTTAATATACTGGAAATATATACTCTTGAAAACACTCATCTCTGTGCATATTCATTCCATTTCAATATACTGGAAATATATACTCTTGAAAACACTCATCTCTGTGCGTATTCATTCCATTTCAATATACTGGAAATATATACT
>JAPMOQ010006205.1:569763-583615 GCA_026543055.1 Argiope trifasciata
TTTTTTTTTTACATTCTAACCTCATTTTATGAATATCATAGCGCTAAATGAAAGATATACATTCCCAACACATTTTGGCATCGCTGATTCCAGAGCAATTTCTTTGAAACAACGAATGAATCAATATTTCAGTAAGAGAGTTGAATGTACTAAGCTCTCTTTTTATTGAAATAATAACCAAACCGGACATAAATGAGTTTCCTGTGAATCCGCAGTAATCTTTCACACATACCCTTTATAATTTTATTATTAACAGCACCATAACTCATCGTAATTCCTCCTTTACCAGGAAATGTCCCCTTTTCGGTTATTTTCTTAAAATGAGAAATGCACGACATATAACCGGCAGTTCAAGTTGCCCAATAAATAAAGTCTTTACTGCGCTGTTTAATGAGAGACAGATTACTATCTACACATTATCATATTCTCTTGCGCCTGTTTTGATGAGGGATTTTCGTGACTAATCACACATGTTTCCATAACAAGGTGCAGACTTGGCGGAGATCATTTGCTTACTTAATTACGAGTTAGTATCTGACTCACTTCAAGACTGAGTCCAGCTGCTCCTGGCGAAGGGAAAAGGTCGTGGCGATCAGCATCTTGAATCGAGGCGGAATTTCTTAAGTACTTTTTTTTATCGTGTTTTCTTTTGAGAAATAAGAAGATACTAGCTGGTACACGGCGCGTTGCTGAAGCCGAAAGAAATAATCTTGATTGCAAGCAATCAATAATTTGACAATATTTTTACCGCAATAAGATGAACGGTAACGACTGTATAAAAAATACGAACAATCAAATATTTATTTTTATATATCAGATTTGTGTATTCTTTATGAATTGTAAAACTTGGTGTTCTTTCAGAATGGTAATGAAAGAAACTATTTATTGTGTCTCGTGACACGTTTGATATCCGTTCGGAGTTCTCAGATTTAATCTTAGGAAATGTGATTAAAATATTTTTCTTTTAAAATTATTATAGAAAATATATTTATACCATAAAATCGGGAATATAGTCGAAAAGATAATTTTTGAAAATTAAGATGGTGCAAAATCATTTGTACCACAATATTTTTGGTGGTTACTGTCTAAAACGCTAAAATTTAATTAAAGTTTAGAGCCCCTAAGGTTGATCTCCAAAAGGGTTTCTCGCATAATCTGTAATAAAATAGTTACCTCTGAGAATGACTTGCGTGATATTTGTGTATTATAGCTACAAAATATTAATCTTTCACTTGGATTTGGCATTTCTACAGAATCTAGAGTCTTTTCGGCGAATTATTTGGAAATCAATCCTTGGAAAATAGATGCGGTTGAGATTCGAATTTTTTAATTTTTATATTTTAGATAATTGTACTATCCCTATAACTATTCCGTAGGTGTATACAATAAGCTGACCAAGTTTAATCTTAATCGAATTAGCGGTTTAGGAAGGCATAAGTCACATACAGACAAACATTCGTTTTTATTTATATAGATTGTTTGCTATGAATGGATGGTGAAATTAATATTTCAATTCTTGAACGCAGTGTTTTTTTAAAGTCATTTTGTTTTATGTTTGATAAAATGATATGTATTAAAGGGTTATATAGATTGATGAAAATTACAGTCCATCATAATACAGCTGACAGTTTGGTCTACTTTCGTTTTGCCATTAAAAAATTTCAAATATTTAACAAATCGAAAAAGATTTTATTTAGGAATAAAACCGACGATTGCCTCTACAGTTATGGTTAATTCAGAAAATTGCTTGTTATATTTTCCATCATACTGTGACAAAAAAAAAAAATATATAACCGCCTCTTTACAAAATATGCTCTTAATGTGACTGTGATTCGAAATTGCAGGGTCCATTCCCAGAAGTCCTCTTCTAAATAGGGCGTTAATCTAATAGATCAAACAATCAATCATCATACATGATAAAAAATCATTTTGACGCAGTTTCCTTTACAATAATGACATGTATGATGACAATTTTTATATCGAGATAAAAAAATCATACTAATGACAGATAATGGTAAATAAAAGTGATTTTTTTTAATCACGAAAACAGTTTTAGCAACATGTGAAAAAACAGCATTAGTTTTCACTAGACAGAATATATTACATCAAAGGAAATCGAATTGTTCCTAGGTTGACTCGGAGGCGACTTCATTTTTGTGATTAGTTAATTCAAATGAAACCTATGCGTGATAATGAAAGATTGTTTGATAAGGAAGTAATTGTAACGGTTCCCCTTCTTTGTCTGACATTATCAGAATATGTGTTATGTAACTGAGGATGTAATGAATACAAACTTCAATCAAATGTATCTGTGACGTTCCATATACGTTTGTAAAAGTTTATTATGAAAAATGCTGGAAGGTATTTATTATGTTTAAATTTTTGACACTGAATACTTTATAGGAGCTACATATTAACTGCAAATTATCTTAATTTGTTTTTCTCCATTATTTCTTGTAAAATGCTTTCATTTTATGTGCTTACATGTACAATTATAAGGCTTCAATCATTAATTTTTTTAGAAAGCAAAAAATAATTTCTTTTAAATTGTCTGTCTACGCGTAGGATTATAGTACATAATTAGACATCCTAAAAACTAAATTTCTTTAACCTTGAGTCTCAGCTTAATATAGGATTCGAAACACAAGTTCTAATTTCTTTTCACCAATGGTATAGTTTTAGAAACTAATCGTTACTCGCCAGGGAATGTACTGTGAAAATAATTTATGATTATGACGCTGTTTTAAATAAATTGCACTTATTTCCAAGCTGTTCCTTTTAGGACGCCGTTCTAAAGGTAATTTATGAAGTCAGATTTCTAACTCGACCATAGTTAGATTCTTAATCTCACTGACTAACTATTTTGTTGCCAACTAAAATAACAATGCTAAGTTATAACGTAACCAGATTTTAAAGCTACGTTTTATTATTTCAAAGGATGACGTTTATTATTTTTTGTTAGCATAATGAATATTGTGGGATGTAAGTCAAAAGCTGTATTTCTGGAAAAATTAAATTTTCACCAGAGTTTTAAATTTCTGGAGAAATAATTAAGTTTACTTCAAATTTTTTTACTTCTTATCAGTGTTTGGAAGCAGACTATTTAAAATATCAGATATAAATGAGAGACTACAGCAATAAAACATTTATCTTAAAAGGAAAATGTGATATAATTTAAAAAATCATTTTTGCATAACATGCAGATATATAACGAGCTGATAAGATCTCCCTTTCTCTTTCATTTACTGTTGCTACAGTATTAATATTTAAGAATTCTTTTAATAAATTAGCTGTTCTTTGTTTATCAGAAACTTCTTCATTCCCGGCATTTAAACATAAAAACTTCCTGTTTATGCATCACTATTTTTTAACGTTAAATTAAGCAGAACTATTTTTTGAATTATGCTGAAAGAAAACAGTTCGCATATCGATACTGTATATCCTTGACAGTAATTATCTATTTGTATATTTATTTATTTATATAACCTTCTTTTTCCACTGATAAAATTATTGTTTTAAAAAAATATATTAGACATCATTGCGCAGAATATATTTGCATTTAGAACCTCAAAAAACATATTTTTTCGAAGTAACGAGGACAATTATATTAAAGCATATTTATTGTATCACTCATTACCTTCTGTGTGAAACAACATTAAAAATATTTAAATTTTACGGCAGTGTTTTTGATAATAATGCAATTTTCACAGTATGTAAAACTATTTAATTTATTATCATACCACAAGATTAAATAAATTGCTGCTGCTTTTTAATTTGGTGAATTGTGTAAAAATTAAAATATTATTCATTTAAATACAGTATTATTTTTGAAAAAAGAAAATCTTTGTTATTTGCAAAACCAAGCATGTAATAAAAGTGAAGAAAATCGTCTGTAAAGCATTTGAATATTTTGAAGAAAATATCGTCTGCAAAAATGTTAAAACAATTATTTCAATTGCGCCATTTTTACGTTTGGCAACATTTGCAGTTATTATTTTATGCTTTTGTGAGAATGATTTGCTTTATTCTTTTTCTTTCTTATGTTTGCATTAAATTAATTTGGAATTCTGACTGTAATAAAAACACAATTTATGTGAATCCAGCATGGTAGGGAGGTTAATTAAAATGCTTCAAAGTTTTTTATATTTCTGCAATTTATTGTTATTTATTTGATTTCTACAGTTCTATGTTTTATCTGAATTTATAAGCTGAAATAAGTGTATTTCATTGAGTTTATTAAAATACCTTATTACTGTTTTTGACAGTTATAAGCTTTGATATTTAAATCTTGATTATTAAAAAGTGTATAACACTTAATTTCTTTTATTGCGAACATTATTTCATTTCAGAACTGCGTTATTTAATTAAACTTTTTGAAATGAGTTTAATTCATACATAATATAAATGTATAAAAACCATTTAATTCTTAGAGGAGTACAGCTATAAAATGTAAAAGACTGAGACATATTTTTCAACCTGAGAGCTCATAAATTTTTCAAAGGCATTATTTTTTCCTTCATATTTTACTATTATATCCATTTTGTATAATCATGTTATTTAATGTGCCTTCCATGCTGAGAAATATTGTTTAAAAATTTATTAAAATATTATATTTTTGTTTAGCGGATTCCTATTAAACGTTTCTAATCTTATATTGTGAAATTTTTTTTCTAAAAAAAGTATTTTGGATTGTTTAATAATACTACTATTCTGTTCCTAATAAAACTTTACATTAAAACGTAATATTTTAGCATGTTTTATAATTTTAAAAAAATGTGTTTTATGATTTTCAAAGAAGCGGAATTTTTTGTTCTTCTAAGAATGTCAATTTCTATTAAGATTTATAATTTAGTATTAATTATTTTTTAGATATGCGTTATTCGAAAGCTACTTACAATTTACATCGTATAATTTAAATACCATTTATATGAAGCTATTGGAAGCCTAGTGTTGCATATAAAGTGTTATTTCTAGAAAACTAATTTAATTGAATTCATTTTAAAGTAATATCACTCAGCATAGTTATAACAAAGCGTTTTTGTTTGAAGAGCTTTAAACTACTTATCTTACATACCACTTTATAAAACCGCTATTTCAGCAGCTATTATTTATTCAGTAAAATCTTCTAAATCTGTATCATTAAAATGAAGTTGCTTTAATTCATTTACCTAAACAGCTCTCTTAACGATTAGTTACAGTTTTAACACCTTCAAAATACAATGCAAATGTAAACTTTACCTTAAATAAAAGTATGGGTTTGTTTAAAAAATTTAAAATGATATCTCATTTATAAAAGCACCTAAAATGAGCAAGAAAAAAGTTGTTTCATGACTTCTACAAAACTTGCTTTAATGATGAAAGAAAAATTTTATAAGTGTGTTTGAATGTTTTTCAAAAGATACAATTAAATTCTCGGTAGTATACTTTTATATTACAAGTTAACGTTGTATGTAGTGTTTGAGACGAATAGTGATTATAAGCGAAACAGTTCTACAGTTATACTGAAAATTCAGCTTTTAAATCTAATAAAGAATGCTAGAATTGAAATTTAAATGAGAAATTATGAAATTTCCTTTATTACATGCAAGATACAATAAGATTATCAAATAGTGATCTAAAATATATCAGCATTGTTACAATTATAAAACTGAAATTTACCCAAAATATTTCTAGAATGTTAAATGAATTTTCTTTGATATATTATTAGGTGTTTATTTGAGTATAAATCCTATTTATATATATTTATTATTTACATATATTTATTTGTATTTATTTATAAATCGTGTAATATGTTTTTAAGTACGATACTATCTGCTTGCCTTGTCCAAATGAGAAATTAGATAAAAAAGCTGATTAAAGTATCGAACATTTTCAAAGTAACTTAGATATCACATTGTACAGCATTGTTAAAGATCATATATTATTATATGATAGTGTGCAATATTAAACCGTATTGCGAATATTATATAGTACCATACAGTTTTATGCAGACTTCGTGTATCACAGTTTTCAAGAAAAAATATAAAATGTTTCATTACATATATATGACAAAAAAAAATCCTAACACATGAAATTGCAATATATATAAAATAATACAATTTATCACGCAGGGATCTATTTCATACTAGCCGCCTTTGGCGACCAGCTGGTTCGCCATGAGTTAAGCGTTCTAAAATGTTCAATTAAATCTCATATTCATTAGCCTTGAAGTAATTCCGGGCATTGATTGACCTGAAATTAATATTTTCTTTAAGATGATGGACGGAAAGTTCTAAAAGTACACCTTTGCCTAATAATATTCTTTAATTTTATAAATCAGTCAGTTTTAACCATCGGTTATGCTTCCAAAATATTAAAAAAAAAATTCGATGATATTGCCAAAATATTAAATATGTTTTTTTAAAGAAAGCGAGAAAGGGAAAAAAAAGTATTGAATTAATGATACAGATATTGCAAACGATTACATAAATATGCTATTAAGTCGGGATTTCAATGCATATCCAGTCTAAATTCAATCAGGTTTACCGTAAATAAAGAAGATTTATTGAGTTAATGATATAGATATTGCAAACGGGTGTAGAAACCTTTGCTTTGCATTTATTTTTTACAGGAAATATCACATTTTATATTTCTTTTATTTTATCCAGTCACGTGCTGAAAGTTGCATTTCTGTAGATTTATTTTGCGATGATAATTTTTTTTATTTGAACTTCCGGCATTCTTTTATTTTATCTAGTCACGTGCTAAAAAAACATGGTTAAAATATTTCATTAAAAATTCGTTAAAAATAGAAGCTTAAGTTATACATTACAACACTGATACCATTAGAAGGCTAATTTTTTAATCTTTAAATTGATGTAAAAATCATGTTTATGCGATCCTATTTTCGGAAGTTATAGCGGAAAAACTTCGAAATTTCGCTTAAATTTTAATTAATTCAAATTCTAATTAAAAATGCGAAAAAAGGGCTCCGAGGTGCACATTCCCGACCTCCAAGGTATACATGTACCAAATTTGGTAGCTGTACGTCCAACGGTCTGGCCTGTAGAGCGCCAACACACGCACACACACACACACACATTGAGCTTTATTATAAGTATAGACTAATAGTACGTTTAGTTGGATTTTGTTGGTGCAAGAGCCATCTTTGGCCAACTGCGCGAAGCATATGGTTTGAAATTCTACAAGATATAAAGAACCAAACATTAAAATGTTTAAAATAAAGTAAAAGCACACTAGTACGTCTAATTCATGGCTTAATTTCGTACTTTTAATGTTTTACTAAATGATTTCTTTGAACAAACCGATTCTGCGCATCTGTTGAACATATAAAATGACTTTCTACCAATTTTTCTTAATATTCTACTAAGAATTTTTTTCAGCTCACAAGTTTAACAAATATACAATAAGCACCCAACTTGCAAACATGTATATTGCATTCCATTCTAAATTATTCTACAAAAATCTGTTTCACTAAATACATTGCTCATAAATTCTCATATGGTGAAGTTTAAATGAATTTTTCGTTTAATTTCTATACATTAAATGCAGTAATTTATGATGTACAGTGAACAAAGTGTTTTTGAAGCCATAATATTCAACGTAGTTGAAAGAAAGTGTAGAATTTCGAACATTCCAGAGAATATCTCACCTGACATTACGAGTTAAGTTTGATATAAATTGGACACTTGTGGAGTAGATTGTTGAATCTCATAGACTTACTTTTTTCCATCCTTCGTGTATTTTTCTATTCAGTACATAATATAAGTAAAATGAAGTAACTTCCAAAACCCATTCATCTTTCTGATTCACTGGGTATTTTTCAAAATAGCATTCTAGTATACTGATAAAGTTTAAAATCCAAAACATTTTTTACACTTCCCATAAAAAAAAAGAAACCGCATCTCTTATTGTTTTATCCACTAAATCATATTTAATACTGTCTGCATTTCTTTACTGTTCAAATTGAAGATATATAGCTCCATTAAAGTTTTTTTAAGTGTCTGTCAAATAGCCTAATGTTTTTAAATATAATTATCTGTTTTGGGATATTACTTTGAAGCCGCCCAGCCCGTTCTACTGTTTTACTTTTAGTGGCATATTGCTTTTTAAAGTAGATCTTTTCACCGATCGCATATCTTTCGGAGACTCGACGGATTGATTTGTGAATCATTGATGGACTGAATCATTTTTAATACCAAGTGTCTGCATTTCTTTACTGTTCAAATTGAAGATGTATAACTCCATCAAAGATTTTTTTTTCTGTATCTGTCAAATAGCTTAATGCTTTTTAATACAATGAGAGATATGTGATCTGTTTTTAGAAATTACTCTGAAGCCGCTCAGCTCCTTCTACTGCTTCACTTTTAGTGGAATGTTGCTTTTTCTAACAGATCTTTCCCCCGATCGCTTATCTTTCGGAAACTCGACGGATTGATTTGTGAATTATTGACGGACAGAATTATTTTTATTACTAAGTATCTGCATTTCTTTACTATTCAAACTGAATATATATAACGCTATTAAAGTTTTTTTTCTGTGTCTGTCAAATAGCCTAATGTTTTTTTAATACAAGGATCTGTTTTTGGAAATTACTCTGAAGCCGCCCAGCTCCTTCTGCTGCTTTACTTTTAGAGGCATGTTGCTTTTTAAAATAAATCTTTCCGCCTATCGTATATCTTTCGGACACTCGACGGATTTATTTGTGAATCATTGATGGACTGAACCATTTTTTATACTAAGGGTCTGCATTTTTTACTGTTCAAATTCAAGATATACAACTCCATCAAAGATTTTTATTTTCTTTGTCTGTCAAATAGCCTAATGTTTTTTTAATACAATAAAGAATATGTTATCTGTTTTTGGAAATTACTCTGAAACCGTCCAGCTCCTTCTACTGCTTCACTTTTAGTGGCATGTTGCTTTTTCAAATAGATCTTTCCACCGATCGCATATCTTTCGAAAACTTGACGGATTGATTTGTCTGTCAAAAGTCTGGGGAAAACTGCTTGGTTCCTATTGGGAAAAGGCGTATTTCCTAGAGACCTTTATAGGGTAGGGAAAGAAAGTTATGTAAATAGTCTTCCTCACTTATACTTTTTTTGAAAAATGTCTGGAAATAGTGTATTTTTTGGCAAGCATTTCTTTGTAGGTGCAGTTAGCTTTAGCCATTCTAGCGTTTGTTTTCAGATGACGCATGTGCTTACCAGTGAACCATATGTTACATGTGTCATTCGACAAGAATAGCGAGTTAAAAATTTTCCGTTCTTAGAATTACTATTTTTTTTATTGGTTTCTCTTCTTGATAGTTAACTCGCTATTGAATTACTAAGATAGTTAACTCGCTGTTGAATTACCAAGGTAGTTAACTCTTTGTTGAATTACCAAGGTAGTTAACACTAGATTTACCAGCCATTTAAATATATCTATTTCTACCATTGCACGACCAGTGAAAATGACTGGTCTGGTAAATCTAGTGTTAACTCGTTGTTGAATTACCACAGTAGTTAACTCTCTGTTGAATTACCAAAAGGAAGAATATCTTGTTTCGTTCATCTTAGATTTGGAATTATCTTGTAATCTGAAAGCACACGTATCGTCATGAAATCTATCTTTTCTTTGTGATGGCTGTTTCACGTTTTTTTGGCAAAAAAATTCTTGAAGGATCCGTTCCTTTAAATAGTTGTTTGAAACAGTAATTACCTATATTAGAATGATAAATTTGTTTTCAGTGGTTCTGGCAAAAATATACCTATTTTTTTTAATGCTAAGAAACCACTGGTTGAAGAGCTTTGATTATTTCCACAGAATTTTTGAAGTTCACTTATTAATTTATTTGGCGTTGTTAGCTGTATATATACTATGATAAAAACCTGCTTTGATTTTAATATGAAATAAATAAAAGCATGGCTCCGTTCTTGTTTATTTGTTAAATTAAATATCAGGCCGACAAAAAATTGTATAAGTAGCTATAATAAGGCATCCAGAAATATATCGGATAAAAAATCACAGACTCTATTTATTTATTTAGTTAACATTAGCCGGTAAATAATGCTTATAATCAAATAATAATAACATTAACGTTGATATAGACTTCTTTGTATTAGCTTCTGGGGCTGGTTCACAGCTTTCTGATGCTCTTAAATCTATATATACTTCTTTAAGATGTGTGCATATTCTTATACGTAGCAAAACATAATAAAAAAGCGCAAAAGAATGTGATATATATTTTTTATTTAGCAAAATATATATAAGAGTTTTTAAAATTATTCAATAGTTTAATACTTCACTAGCCTCTTAACTATTTAGCCCGAATGCCATTCGAGCATCGATTTATTGAATTTTGATAGTTGCAAGCAAAAAATAAACAATTCATAACGATTATATTTCAATATTAAAATAATTTTAATAATAAATTTTAGCGTTTTTCGCAGTAACTATCAAAAATATTGTAGTACAAATAATTTTACACCATCTTAATTCTTAAAAATTATCTTTTCAACTGTATTAACGATTTAATGTTATAAATATATTTTCTATGTTAAATCAATTTTAAAAGAAAATACTTTAACCACATTTTCTAAAATTAAATTTGAGAATTCCGAACGAATATGAAACGAATTACGAGATCTCATTAATAGTTTCTTTCATCACCATTCTGAAAGAACACCAAGCTTTACAATTCTAAAGGAATACACGTCTAATTCATAAAAATGAATGTTTGTTTGTTTGTATCTTATATACTGTCGTGCCGTTCATCCTATTTCGATAAAACATTGCGAAATTGGTTGATTCTACTTAAGATTATTTTTTTGGGCGGCAACAACACGTCGGGTACCAACTAATATGTTATAAAGTAGGCGATCATTCAATAGCTCAAAATTCAAATGCAATCAAAAATATTTCGAAAGAAACAGTGGAGGACTGACCCACTCCGAATTTAATGACCTGCCAAACCATCATTTCTGTCTTCATTCTGGAAAGAAAAAAAAAATGCGCAATAACCCTTGAATCAATATGCGTTTCGACCCGGTGAGTAATAGGCAATTTGCATACTGCGACTTGGTCTTTCGTTTTGTGACCCGATTTAATATTGAATCAAACCGGTCGGTAAAAATAAACAAAGAAAAAAAAACGCAGCTGTCTATTAAATTTGTTACATTGGATGATGGAGCTTGTCGAATTGCTTGGGTTTTTTTTTTTTTTTTTTTTCCTTCTCTGTTCCAGAATTTGGAGTTTGAACTTCTTTCGGGGGGAAAAAGCTAACAATCAGGTCAGCATAACAAATATTTATTGTTTTCTTTCGCTTCCCGTTATTGAGACAACTGCGGCAGAAAATTCAGATGCAGATGTGATTAACACGTTGACTGCCAACTACGAAATAACTCGTAGATTGTGTTCTTTTTTAGGACGCCGACTACGAGTTATCTCGTACTACAGTTTTTACTTGCCATTTTTGTGCAACCACGAATAAACTCGTAATTTATCAGTGGTAATATCGATAGATGGCTTCTGGGAAAAGAACTATGCTGGCTTGTATAAACAGAAAATTTATTTCATTTTTTTTTTTCAGATTTTTATTTTAACACGTTGACTGCCAACTACGAGATAACTCGTAGATTTTGTTCTTTTTTAGGACGCCGACTACGAGTTATCTCGTACTACTGTGTTTACTTGCCACTTTTGTGCAACCACGAATAAACTCGTAATTTATCAGTAGTAATATCGATAGATGGCTTCTGGGAAAAGAACTATGCTGTCTTGTATGAACAGAAAATTTATTTCATTTTTTTTTCAGATTTTCATTTTAACACGTTGACTGCCAACTACGAGATAACTCGTAGATTGCGTTATTTTCTAGGAAGCCAACTACGAATTATCTCGTACTGTGTTTACTTGCCATTTTTGTGCAGCTACGAATAAACACGTAGTACATCAGGGCTAATATTGATAGATGGCTTCTGAGAAAAGAACAAAAAAATCAATGCTGGCTTGCATGGATAGAAAATTTATTAAAAAACGAACAAAAATTTAATTGTAAAAATTAGTTCAAATCAGTTAGTGTCATTATAGGCCAGATTTCTGAAAATTGTGAGAGGGCGGTAACTATAGTTCGTAAAATTTTGATATGTTAAAAATGGAACTCATGATTTTCAACTGTCAGATATAAAAAATTTGATTTTAAGTTTCTGAAAATCTGAATTTATAGTATACTAAATTCTAAAACCTGCTATCAGAAAATATCCACAAATAGTAATTTGAATGAATATGCGCCAACTTATTTTCAACTACAGCATTTTAATACTGGCACGTCTAAAACTGCTGATTTGTCTCAGAATCTCTGATTTTTATTTATGTATTTTTTGCCTTGAATTACAGGTACTATATTTATAGTTTAAGATAACTTCAACTTCATGTATGGACGTACTCTATGTTTAAAAGCTCTAAAATCCCTTTTTCATTCATATAAATCATAAATTTATATAACGCTATCTCAAAAAACATATACATTTGCTACTTGCCATGAATATGAAAAAATTATGTACCATGAATAACAAACTTTTTAAAGACTTTGGAACATCTTCTTTAAGGGATATAATTTCTTTGGGTAAAATGAGATTTTTTTTTTCTTTTATAGTAGTCAGTTTCACTTTGAAGAAAAATTAGATTGTATTACATGCATAAAAGCAGACAAATAAAATATAATTTCTAATCGTGATATTTAGCAATCTCTGGCAATTCACAAATAATTAATTTAATTTTCATGTTGGCAGATTTGATAATTTACGTCTTTATTCATAAGTTGCATCTTCGAAGAATTACAGATGTGATAATTTGCTTTTTTATTTAAAAGTTGCATCTTCGAAGAATCATAGATTTGATAATTGGCTTCTTTATTCAAAAGTTACATCTTAGAAGAATTACGGATTTGATAATTACTTTGCTTCTTTTTTCAAAAGTTGCATCTTCGGAGAATTACAGATTTGATAATTTTCTTCTGTATTCTAAAGTTTCATCTTCGAAGAATTACAAATTTGATAATTTGCAACTTTATTCAAAAATTACATGAGGAATGATGGATTTGGTTATTTGCTTCTTTATTCAAAAGTGGCATCTTCGAAAAATTAAATTCTAAAACAAGCTGTATTTTCCTAGTAGTTTCATCAAAAACATGCTATTACTAAAGATATAAACTCCTACCTGTCTTGAAAATTTTCGGTTAGCTGACTATTATAAAGAACGTCAACAGAGAACAAAATAAAAGTATTTTCGACTGAAAGATGTTTAAGATAAAATATTACTCGAGGTTTTTTATTTTTTTATTGTTATTTCTCATCTCTTCAAAAACCTACACTCTTTCGATGATAAAATCGGCAAAAATGTGTAGAGGAGGAATTTCCAGTCTATGACAGTGATGGATTGAAAAATGAAAGACTATACAAAAGTTTTTATCGTTACTTTGCTGGGGCTTTCCTTTGACCAAGCTGAGAAAGACGCTGAGTCTGCTATTTCAAGCGTTTTATCTCAAAAGACCGCTACTAAACTTGCGACTTAACTCTGACTTTTCATCAGTTCCTGAAGAATATATTTTACATCGGAACCAGAAAATTTCAGAAATATATGGCGGGAAAATAATCCAGCTCACAAAGATAGTTATGGGAGAAAAAAAAAATCTTAAATTTATTTAAATTAATTTATAAGCATTTTATCGTTGTTATTGTTTTTCCTAACTATCCTATAATTTCGTATTATTTTCATAACTGTTTTTTGGCCTTTAATTGTAGGATCTAGTTTATCGATATTATTGTTATATATATATATATATATATATATATATATATATATATATATA
>JAPMOQ010006205.1:592194-606787 GCA_026543055.1 Argiope trifasciata
CTACTACTTCAAATTAAGATTTAACCTCTACATTGTCACATTATTTTGCTGAAGATCCGATGCGGTAGTCGCTGCTGCATTAATATTTCTCGCCAGTTTATTTCGAGCCCTATTTATTTTGCAAGCGGATGCTGCGACATTATGCACTTCCGGATCGTAGAGGCACAGTTGCGTTTGTCCGCCTGTCAAAGCCGAAAATGTTTTCTCTGGGAACAACGGCAATATTCTCTAATTAAGACTTGTTTCCAAAGACAAAGGGGAGAGTAAGAAAGGGGAGCGAGCGCCCGATAAAATTTTCATCTATCTGCCTCCACCCCTATGACGGCCTTCTGATTTCACTTCCGTGCAGAAGGCAAAAGGAAACAACTGTTGCTTGTTAACGATACATTTTGGGGTGAGGGGAGCATGGGACGATGGCACACTTGTTCGTCATTGCGTTTTTGGTGACACAGAGCACGATGATATCTTTTACTTTCAATCTCTTTCTCATCCTCCCTACCCCCCTGCTGTCGTAAGTGAGGTATTTAATTGGGATGGAGAGGGGAAATGATGAGTTGGGGTTGCGGATTGAGTGGGCCGTCAATTATGGCTTCCACCAGGGACATGAACAGTGACTCAACGGTAATTATTTAAGCGTGAAGCCGAACGGTGGGTAGGAATGCTATTGTTACAAGAGTCATTTGTTGGGGAAGGGGAGGACGGCGTGTATAATGCAATAACTTTATTTAACTTTCGAGAAGTGGACGCGGGGGGGCTAGTGGTCAAATAACGACCGAATTCAGATTATCGACCACTTGAATTTCAACAGAAAGCCAAGAGACGGATTTTCTCTCGTAGAGGCACAGTGTCAATAAATTTTGGACAATACAAAAAATAATGATTTAAAGTATTTTTTTAAAAGAAACTAATAAAATTAAAATGATGAATACTATTTGAAATAGGAATTAATTAGTAAGTAATATTTATGTATTTAAAACTTCAGAATGAGATGAAAATTTATGCCTGATTCTGTGAAATCTATTCTTCTGTCTGATTCTGAATTTATCTGATTCTGTGAAATTTATTCTTTAAAGATCTTTTTTTGTTTATATTTTTTTTGTTAAGTTCTAACACATTTTCAAGCATACAAGAAATATCACTAAAGCAAGTATCGGAATCCGCCATTTTTTTTGAAAACTTTCATTTTTTTTGTCATGTTTCTTCATTTCTTCCAAAAGGAATGACACAGCAGATAATCTTTTTCTTGAAAAATTTCCTAGTCCATCCCCTATTTGAAACGGTACTCTTATGTCGCCATTTCCACAAGCTGGCTTAACTTTACTATACATTTTAATCTCTTCATAAAAGAACCTATTATATACGAAACTACCGTACTTGAAGGTTGACGTAGATCAATTTTGAGCATCATATGCAGCATCGCTCGTGTTTCCTGAGTGCTTTTAAGTTCTCCCAGATTCGCTCTTAAGCTCCTTTCCTTTACATTTTGTCACTTGTGACTCTCAGAATAACTTTGAAGCCTTTTAAAATATCGATTTTTAATACCTTTATACCTACTGGCTATAACTATACTAAATAACATCTTGTAATATGCTTTAATAACATTAAGTTCTTCAGAAATGCGCATTCGCATCTTTAAACTTTTCCAATTATGAGGTCTTGAATTTTAAACTATCTTCGTGAAGATTTTACTGAATGAATAACTTTTGTAGGATCGCTTAAATTTTAAAACTCTTGCGAGTTTATTTTATATGTTAGTTCAATAGTTTCATTTTCAATATAATGAATTGCATGCTGACCTGAATTTCATGTGGTTATTTGTAAATACAAGAAAAAGGCACTAGATTTGAAGTAGTAAGGAATTTCTGAATTAAAATATGCCCAATAGAATTCAGTTCTAATAATTATTTTCTGTTATAATATTATAACAGAAAATAATTTTTGTTTATAATATTACTGCACAATTAATGTGTTTTCTCCACGGAAATAGAGAATATTGCAGTAATTTGATAAGAGAATTTGCGACGTTTCTTTCATATTTCGAACTTACATACTCTTCAAAACGCCATTACAAATATCTTCAGAATCTGGCATATATATTCCCCCCCCCTTGTTTTGAACTTTATATTTGACAAATTATACTCTTAAAGTAGAGGCAAAAAGCCGTCTTCCCTCTTAAAATGGAGCTACTTGTTTGTTCATCTTCCTTTGTCAAACTAATGTGGGTGTGTATACATTAAAGTGCTGGTCATCTTGCTTAAAACCATCCCTAAACATCAATATTGAAAAAGAGCACCCCCATTGGCCATCTAATGAGGGTGTGTGTGTGTATTATAAGCTCTCCATTTCATCAAAACCCCTCCCATATCATCGGTAGAAGAATGGAAAGAAAAAATCCACTTTGAAAAAGACAGAATAAAGAAAATAAAACTTGCCCGAATGTCCCATCATTAATGCGATGGGTCTCTTGACCGTGCACTTGAATGGTGGTCATTACAAACACTTTTCTTTTGGAGTTCATTTCTTCCACCCAAGCCTTCTGAATCGACAGAAAAAGCGAGTCACTGGTAGAGGACGAACAACTGGTACTAGCACAAATCGATTCCCTTCCCCGTAAATGGTTCCTCGCGGAATTCAATAGATTTGTGATTGCCCTGTGAAAGATAAACTCGGCTTTTCCTATTCCGAACCTGATGCTTGCTTTGTTTTCCTTTATCTCTTTCTTGCAAGTGTTAATTTTGCTTTCTTTGCATAAAATGCCAATTCCGCGTCTTCAGATGCCAGGGCATATCAGATAAGACTTACCGAAATAATCCATCTCACTGCCATTAAATATCATACAATTCCTTTGATTCCAAAGTAAATATATATTAGAGAAACTAGAGAATCTCGAATGAAATATAATAATTAATGTACCAAACTAATATAAATGAGTATGATTTTTGTTACCAATAAAATACATATCATATTTAAATATTAGCATTCTTTTGCTTTTTGGTAATGTTTACATTCTAAAGCAGATTGACTTATTGTTATTTTATCAAAATCACCTTTCAAAACGCTAGCATTGCTATTTATTTCTTAAGAAATGGTATTGTTCTAATTTTTCCTTTGCAGTAGCAGGTTAGAATTGGCATTGGTAAATACTAAAATAGTATCAATTGGTAATTCTGACTTAAGGATCAACGCGATGATGCAAAAAACGTTAAGCTGTAGATTAAGTTTTTAGAACAAGTTTGTCATAAATTTTTACGTCCTAAACTTTATGGGTCTGAACAAAAGTGCAGAAACTGCTAAAATATTATTATTAAATGCATATTTCAATTGTTCGATTACCGCATCTTCACAAACTTAATAACTGTAGCATTACAAAAAGTGCCAGAAATAATGGGGAACATAATTTAATTCTTTTATAGTTAAAGCAGCATACATTCTTCGATGGAACTGCCCATGAAAGTTGCCAGAATTGAGCAAAGTAGTTAATAATTTTGTTTAAAATCTTATTATTTTATGTTAGTTGTATTCACCATATCAAAAATTAACTAGAACCTATACAATAGCTGTTTACAATCTTATTACTTGATCGCCACTGAGCATATGCACTGTGATATATACTCTTCAGAATTAACAAATGTAGAGATTGTAAGGAATAATACAATGACCAGAATAGTAAAATATAGATGCCATATATTTAAAACTATTGCTTGGTGCTTTTTGAAATATCAAATATATATACATACCAATTTCGTTATTCTTTTAACATACAATTAAAATTTACTAAATACATATAGGTAACAGATAAAAATATTATTTATCCCTTTTTTAAATATTTCCAGTATTGTGACGTAATGTTTTATTTTACATCGTAGAATTGAAATTTAACTGGTCGATTTAAAACAAGTCTATGCATATAATTGGCAAAATTTCATCAATATTATTAAATAAATTAATGTCATCACCTAAAATTAAAATCTTATGTTTAATTTCATTTATTTTAAGAAAACAGTTACATATCATCAACCATCCTTCAAGTTTGCTACCTTTCCTCTAGAGAATTGTTAATACATGCCGAAGATATCATTCAATATGTATCTCGTCTCTTGGAGGACAATCTAATTCAGTTTACACACAATATTTGATGTTAACTGATAAAGATGAACTGAATGACATTGAATTTCGCCTGTCCAAGAAACCTTTAGTTCTCTGCCTATGATAACCTGCTGGTATTCGTTATCTTTCTTCGCTTTGCCGTTGTCACCAGAAAGAGTATACGGCACTTCAGATTTCATTTGCATTACGCGATATTGACTGACAATCAATTAATTGCAAACAACGACAAGGAAAGTGTCCCTTCCCTATCCTATTCAGATACACAGACTGAAGCTCTGTTGTCAGAGGAATATGATTTCGAGGCGGACGTGAATATCTTTCAATTCTATTTGACATTCCAATCTTCTCATTTAGTCGGATGGACGATTAAACCGCACGATTTATTAATGAGGCAATATCAGGAGCTCCACTGGAATTGGAAATGCTAAGTTATACAGATTTCCTGAACATATAGTTTCCTAAAGGGTCTACACTGTAGATATACTGAGAGAATATTTCGACAGGGCGAAAATGAAATGAGTGGATTAACTGTAGCATATTCGGAAACTTAAACATGAATTTGAGAAATTTACGCAGATAGGTGTAATCATGCCAGTTATGAGTTATTTTACTGTACCAGTGAAGAAATTTCGATTCGATGTTCGAAAAACGTTCGTGATCTTGAAAGTTCAAAGTTTTGCATTTAATTTATTGTTGATAATCGATCTTTGGAAATGAATTTCAAACATTAATAGCGCCTTTGTAATCTACACGTTTGGATTTCAGGGGTTTGTTGGCTGTATGCACTGGATTATTAATTTCGGAATTGCATATTCAATGCCGCTTATTTCAAATAAATAACAATTTATAGCTACCATTTCTATCACAATTTGCTCACATGAGTGCTCATTTCCTCAGTGAATAGTTTTATAATTGTCGATTACCGAATGCTAATACTTTATATATATTTCAGATTTTGTTAAAAGCTGAGGAATAGCAGACTAAACTCTTGAATATTTAATTTTCTATTTCATAACACGGAAACTATTCAAATGTCGCTGATTCCAGGAATAAAACGAAATGTTTTAATACAAGCGTGAAATCATAATGCAAAAGGTGTATTCCCCTTTTCGTTTGAAGTTTATTTTCGCAGCGAATGGTTTTATTATCCTTTTAAACTTTGAAATTTATTACCAGAACGTGATTCGGTGCCTAACTTTCAGTCACGCTACTCGAATTCTGTCAGCCTTAAATGTGCATAAAATTTTGTCATTATTACTTCATTTCTTGTACTTGAGTTGTTTTAAATGTAATATTGTTGATCTTACATTAGTCATTTATTTCAGTTTACTTCATTTTCATGCTTTAATAATAAATGTTAAGTGTTTATTTATATTGCAAACGTCTGTCTTTTCTTCGTGAAATGGGCAGAAAAGTAGCGTTTTTATTTATTTTGTTAAGTGTCTAATGTTAAGTTTCTAACAGCAAAATTAAATTGGACGATCTACATTTGCATTCGAAATTAATATTTTTTTTCACAAAAAAAGTATATTAAGCGTTATGGATATGTGAGAAAGTTTTCACTGCGCATTTTTTTTTTTTGTATTTTTCTTATTTTAAATAATATTACATTTTTGAAAGAAAATCTATGAACGAAATTTGCGACTTATTTATTAAAATATAATTTATTAGAATCAGATATTGTGAAAGACAAAAGTCTGGACTAACAGCTAATTACTGCATTTACTGAAATATTTCAAAATCATGTTTTTACGGTGAAAAATGAGAAAATGTATTTTATCGTCATCAATATAAATAAAAATGAATGTTTGTCTGTCTGTTATGCGCTGCCTTATCATTCAACCGATTGTGATGAAACTTGATCAACTTATTCCTTACACCTACAGAATAGTTATAGGCATATTTAATTTTTTAAAAAAAAATTCAGATCTCAACCGCATTTGTTTACCAAAGATAAATCTCCAAATAACCCGCCGAGGAGACACAATATATTCAGTAGGAATGCTAAATCCATGTTAAAGGTTAAAATTGTTTAGCTATTGAACAAAAATGTCATGCAAGTCATTCTCAGAAGTAACAACTTTATTACAGATTATACGAGAAAGTTTTGGGGAGACCAACCCTGGAGGTTTAAAATTTTAATTAAAAATATAGTTAAATTTTTAGCGCTTTTCGTAGTAACTTCCGAAAATATTAGTTCTTATAATTTTGCGTTATCTCATTTTTCAAAAAATTATCTTTTCATGGTATAAATATATTTTCTGTGTTTAATCAATTTTAAAAAGAAAATATTTTAAACACGTTTTCTAAAATCAAACTTAAGAATTCCGAACGAATATTTAACGAATCACGAGATACCATAAATAGTTTCTTTCATTACCAATCTTAAAGAACTCCAAGCTATACAATTCTAAGAGAATACACAAATCTAATATATAAAAAATGAATATTTGTTTGTAGAATAGAATAATAAAAAAAAATAATACATTCTATTTATTCTTCTCCTTTCTATATCTTTCAATTTCAATGAATATGTATTCCTTGCCGACAAGAAAATAATTATCATTCTTAATTAAACAAGATAACTATTTCAAATTCCAAATGATGTTTCCAAGATTATTTCTTCTACGGCAGTAACACTTTGGGTACCAGCTAGTACTGTATAAAAATAACTGATATTATTTATTAGAAAAGACTTATTAATGTAGCTTGCTATCGCGTTATCTTGTCAACCCATCCTTTCCATTTTTTTTATTTTAACTTGATACACTGTGTATAAAATGGCACCTGTTCAAACCTGCTTTGATTCTCAAAATTTATCCTGTCCATCCATGGAAAGCCACAGTTTACCTAAAATAAATTGCTTCATCGAAACTCTTGGTCGTTATTTGAAAAGTATAGCTATCCACCCTTTTTAAAAGAGCAGATTCTTCCCTGGGGTGGTACTTTTATGGACGCTCCAGAATGTCTTTAAACTTCTACATTTATTTTACCATTCTTTAAAGGCGGAACATACATAGACGTGGGCGGCTAGTTTCTACATTTCCAAGTGTCTTTCTCCATCCATCCAAAAGATGTCTTGGGACTCTTAATCCCTGTTTCAAGTTTCGTTTTCATTTATTGCAGCGAAGATGCATTAATCTGAAGTCATAGGAAGTAATCGTCCAGGCGGTGATGATAGTGAAGAATAACGCTTCAATTCTCTATCTAGCCGATGGATTGAGGAAGATATGTTAGAACCCATAAAGCGTTGCGATTATGGAAATCTCCGAAATTAAAACACTCATTCGACTTGGGAACTCGGCTAACCTTTCCCACTTCCCCTCGTGTGGGGATACGTTTAATTAAAATGCAAGTTCTGCTTGAATTCGTTTTGCTCGTTTTCCGATGTTTATTGAACAAAGTGTCAGCTTTTAGTAGACTTGGATTAAATGCCTGATGAATTCTTAAAAGTAATTTTGAATGTATTTCTATGTATTGGCTCATGCTTTGGAAGTTTTACCGGCATGTTTCTTTTCGCCCTAGTTTATAACATGGGAAATTGTAACTTCGTTACCTACTGCTGATGTTTTAAAGTTTTTTAATGTAATATCCCTATTGCGACATCAAGATATGTCTGCATATATTTAATTGAAAAAAAATAAAAGTACAGCTACTAGATTAAATGTCGTTCTTCGCAAAATCTTCTTTTATTGAAAAAGAGGCTTAAGTTTTATTATCTGTGTACAAGATAACATTTATATAGTCTCATATTGTAAAACGTGGATTTATATTTAATTTCTGGTTTTTAAAAGGTGTAAGTTAGTGTTTGAACTACTAAAATTAATGGAGCTGATCTTAAAAGTTTCGTTTAGCAGTTAGTTTAGTTCGTTTTCTCGTAAAGGTTCGTAACCCTTTCACTGGCTACCCGAAGGCATATCATCCATTCACTGAACTCCATATACTAGCGAAGGTCTTTGATTGGTTCAGAACAATAAAATTAAAAACTTCATAACTTAATCAATTTTGGATCATCAACTCAGTGGCTTTTGCTTTCACCTACAAATCTTGTTACTTTTAACTCTTGCTATAACCATGATGAATAATAAGAATTGACATATGTCAAGATCAGAGGAATATAGTTAGCATTCTGCGATGGATATCATATGCTTAACCAAAGATGTCTTGATAGACTGATTTATTGGCTTGCACATTATTCTGATGAAAAAATCATGCATATTTTTTTTTTCCTAAATCAAAAATGATACTTGTTCTATACAGTTATCTAATTCAAAATATGTTGTTCGATGTGTTCAGCTATCTACAGTTGTACACGGAAGCAGTGAAATACATCAAGATGTTGCCTACACTGTGTAATAAATTTTATTTCTACAGATAGGTACAAATGTATGATTTCAGGTTCCCGTAATATTTATATGCCAACTACGCCACTGCTTGTTAATCAAAACATTCGTTCTTAGACCAACATTCATTTCATTCAGTTTAAAAAACATGATTTGAACAAAACTTTAAAAACAGTTAGTTAGTATATATCCCTAGGTATAATAACGTTTGCATATTCAATATATTTCAGCTATTCTCTGTCGCGCTCAATCGAATTTATTTCGCATTAGACCTGCACTCTATATTCATTGTTATTTCTACCCCGGAATTTCTTGTGTGTGCTGATTACTTCCAATCACCCTGTTATTATTTCTCCCCCGAAGAGGTCGATCTATTAGAAGCAACCCTTTTCCAGCAATCTATTTGCACCCTCCTACTATCCTTTGGCTTGAGTACTTTCTTTCTGGGCACCTCTTATTTGGTGCCATTTTTCAAACGTGTTTCTTTCATCAGAGGCATATCTTGACAAGCAGTGGACTCTGCGGTTGCTTGCCCGACCCTCATGATCGCCTGAGCACACCCTCATCTATTGCTTCCTCACTCCCCCCCCCCCTGGCCTGTTGATCATTCGCAATATGTCAACGTACTTTATTGACTTTTTTTCATCTTTGCTGTTCCACTTAAGTTTCTGTCCATTAGCAGATGTTGTTTACGAAAATGATGGAACAGAAAAACTAGAAGGGCATGGTACCACTGTTTTTTGTTTTTTTTTTGGCCATTCAATCGATTGAAAGCACTTGTGATCTCATACCCTTTTAATCGAAAACAATGTTTGCAAATCTCAAAGCGAATCTCGCATTTAAAAAAAAAACATGAATGCTTTAATATTGAATTTTTTTTCATTGTCGTGGGCTAGTCTATATCTAATACTATAATACGAGGAATGGTTGCCAAGTCGAAAATCGCCCCAGAATTAATAAACTCCGGTAAACTTGGGGGTCTGGGGTTTTTTGGCCACGAGGAATCGATTGGCGCCGGTTTTGAAGCGCTACGATCGAGCAGTTCGGAGTTACAGATAGGATATTTTCAAACTTTATTAGTTCGCTATAATGGCTACTTAAATTTTCAAGCGGTAACGTGCTGCCATCTATAGCCAATATGGCGAACTAATAAAGTTTTATGTTTATGCTGTTATAGGTTTATAATATGTTTCTTACGTATGTATATATGTTTGGTTTTTCTAAATAAATTTGTCAAAAATATTGAACTCCAACACACTTCAATCTTTACCTTTACTTTACCTTTGTATAGAATAGTTCCTTTCCAAACTCTAACTTTGTTTAGAATAGTTTACAATGGTGCACTTTAACCGGTTATCTTTTCACCAATGGTTTCATAAATTTTCTTATGGCATGTATTGTTTTGATAAATCACAATTGAAAATTTAAATCTTCGAGTTAGCTTCGATACCTGTTTTCTCCGAGCGGAGCTCGGTCACCCGCTGGTAAATGAAAATGAATGTTTGTATGCATGTCTCTTATGCCTTCTTAAACCGTTCATTCGATCGCGATGAAACTTGGTCAGCTTATTGTTTACACCTATGGGATAATTATAGGCATAGTACAATTATCTAAAATTTAAAAAAGAATTCGGGTCTCATCCGCGTCTATTTACCAAGGATTAATCTCCAAATAACTCGCTTATTGTTAAAAAACGAATATCTCGTTTATGAAGATAACACGGATGTTTCAATCCTGAATCTTTTTGATCGCCGTTGGATAGTCTTCTATATAAATTAAAATAAATGTTTGTCTGTATGTCTCTTATGCCTTTTTAAGTCGTTCATCCGATCGCAATGAAATTTGATCAGCTTATTGTTTACACCTATAGGCATAGTACAATTATCTAAAAAAATTTAATAAATTCGACTCTCAACCGCATTTATTTACCAAGGATTCATCTCCAAATAACTCGCCGAGGAGACACAATAGATTCAGTAGAAATAAATGCTAAATCCAAGTTAAAAGTTAATATTGTATAACTATTGTACACAAATGTCATGCAGGTCATTCTCAGAGGTAACAACTTTATTACAGATTATTTGCAAAAATTTTGGTGAGACCAATCCTTGGGGTTTTAAATTTGAATTGAATTTTAGTTTATTTTCAAAATTATTAGTTTATTTTCTTAATTTTCAAAATATTATCTTTTCAACTATATTAGTGATTTTATGGTATAAATATAGTTTCTATGTATAATCAATTTTAAAAGAAAATATTTTAATCGCATTTTCTATAATTCATTTGAAAATTCTAAACGAATATTAAACGAATCATGAGATACATTAAATCGTTTTTTAACTTTTACTCTATATCATAGTTTCTGGCAAAATACTCACTTTTCTACCATTTTACCCCCGAAATAGTTAAATTAGAACCACTCGATTAAAAAGAATAATAAAAGACACTTGAGATTTATTTTAAGATTGCTTATCTCTTCGTAACAAGATTATATTATGAAGTTAATTTGGATGTTCGAGATCCGTTGCACATCTTGGATGTTTTCTGTAGACACGTTATAAGTGCTTCATATTTGAGTAGACAAAAGATTTTATCGAGCATTTAGGTTTCTCTAAATCTTGAATTAATTATTCTAATTCTTCCTGATTTAGAATATTTAGCCAATGTCTGAGTCAAGGACTCAGATAAAGAAAAAGTATGGCGTCTTTTTTTGATTTGTTAATCTCACGTAGAATTTTTATGCTTAATGAAAGTATGGGAGCAAATCACCTTTCTAGATAAGTTTAGGGATTTATTTTCAGATTGCTTATCTCTTCGTAACAAGACTCTTTTATGAAATTAATATGGATATTCTAGATCAGTTGCACTTCTTAGATGTTTTTAGTTTTCTTTGTAGACATATTATAAGTACTTCATATTTAGAGAACAAAAGATTTTCATAGAGCATTTAGGTTCTAAATCTTGAATTAATGATTCTAATTCTTCCTGATTTAGAATTTCTAGCCAATGTCTGAGTTAAGGACTCAGATTAAGAAAAAGTATGGCATATTTTTTGTTTGTTTGTTTATCTGACTTAGAACTCTTACTTAAGCTTAATGAAAGTATGGGGGGCAAGTCACCTTTCTAGATCAGTTTCTTGAAAAGCTTGACCAACATTTGTCATTCTGTTTTAAGAACATCAAGAAAATTGCCAGTCGACATCACAACTGCCTTACTATAAGATTTACATACGACCGTTTCAACATTTTCTTAATGATGTATTGTTTCTGTGCTGTTTAAATATTTACTTCTTCTTATGAGCATTGGCCCTTTTTATTTATGTTTCATTTATTGTAATTTTCATCAAAGTAAAACTGGTTGATGGCAAAGTTTATTTTTGAGCATAACGTTTATTTTTTATTTGAATGTTACTTTTTATTGGAAATTTTTGTACATATCTCTAATGAATGGATTAAACAATAGTAAAATTGCCAGTCGACATCACAACTGCAGGGAGTTATTCATTTCTGTAATATTCATATACGACAGTTTGAACATTTTCAAAATAATGTATTATTTCTGTGCTGTTTAAATATTTAATTCTTCTTGCTCTTCTTATTTATGTTTCATCAAAGTAAAACTGGTTGATAGTAAAGTGGATTTTTGAGCGTAACTTTTTTTTTATGTTCCTTTGTAAGGAAAATTTTTGTACATAGCCCTAATGTATGGATTAAACGATAATTTAAAAGCAATAATCATAACAAAAAATCTTAATTTCTTAAAAGTTTAATTGATATCTATATATTTAAACTATATAAACATCAAAATAAATGCTTTACAATTTTTTGTCCAGCGCCCACTATTCCCCTTTCTTTTTTTTTTTTATTATTATTATTGTGGCGAAGAATAAAAACAAACCCACTCTATACGGACAGGATATGGGAGAAGAAATCCTATTTTGCGTTAAAAAGATAGAAGAGAGAAAATACCGTTTCCATTTTCTCATTTTTTATTATTTTTTTTTTGTGTGTGTGTATGTCTTTGGATCATTCAATGATACTGATAGGGACAGCGAATGGTCGCCCTTACCATCCGGATCTTATTACGAGAATTGTATTTTGTTATTTTACGTTTCTTTCCCCTTTCTTTCCATGTTATTGTTTGGGCGGAATGCTTCCACTATTTCCATTAGATTGCTCTAAATTTGCTTACAATGATACTGGCATGCATGTCTTATACATCTTGCCTCAAAAAGATCCTTTCATTCTTGGCGTTAGATAAATCTTTGCAAAATAAATAAACTAACAAAAAAGGAACTTATATATTTGAGGGAAACGTACCAGTTTGTGCGAAATAACATTTCTATCTGGGAATTTCCTTGTCGTTATTCTTCTATGAGTGATTCCCCAAACGTCAGCATTTTTGGAATGATTTTCATTTGCATTGAGAAACTAAATTACTCAACAAAAACTTTTTTTTACGCAGCTGTATCTGATGAACTTTATAAAAGAATGAATAAAGATGCTTGTAATTTATAAATTGATTCTTCCCACAAATGAATAATCTAACATATTAAGCCACAACGTTTTATGATTTACACTAAACACAAACTAATCTGCCATTTACTATTTTATGACACATTCTGATAAGGATCTTTTGATTTGAAAGTGATTAATTGTGAATTGGACATGATATATCCTTTCTGGTTTTAAAACAAAAGCAGTATCCAGTTTCTTTAGATGTTTAATGTCTGTTTTCTGCTTTTAAAGCAAAAGCAATATCCAGTTTCTTTAGATGTTTAATGCCTGTTTTCTGTTTTTGAAGCAAATTAATCCAGTTTCTGTGAAATATCTTTCATGAATGCATTCCCTTACATCTCGCTACACTTAACAAGAGACTGTTCAGGACATACATTGTCAAACTTCGTATTCTTTCATGTTTTTTCATGTTCTTTCATGTTTTTAAAACTGTAACCATCGAAACCACCGTTATTAGAACCAACCTATTTTAATTATTTCAATTTCATCCCTTGAAATAGAGAGAGAAGATAATAAATGAAGAAGAGAATGGTGATCTTAATCTTTAAATATACCTTTTATTACTGATAAAATTTTGAATGATTATATTTCTTATCAATAAAAACTTTACAAAAATATCCAATCATGCAACCATTAAAGCTATCATTAATAGAATCAACCTATTTATATTTAGGTTTCAATTTCTTCTCTTAAAATAGAGAGAGAAGATGAGAAATGAAGAAAATGATATTCTTAATCATTAAATATTTCTTGATTATTGATGAAATGTTCTATAATAATATTTCTACAAAAAAAAATTCATTAAAAGGGTCCAATCATGCATTTAAAACTATAACCATGTTAACTACCATTACTAGAATCAATATATTGATATTTAAATTTCTTCATTCGAAATAGAGAGAGAAGTTGGTTGATAAATGAAGATGAAAATAATATTCTTAATCATTAAATATTTCTTTGATTACCGATAAAATTTTGAATAAAAATATTGCAATCAATAAACCTTTACTCAGATGTCCAATCATGCATTTCAGACTGTAATCATCGAAACCATCGTTACTAGAAGCAACCTACTTAGATTTAGATTTCAATTTCTTCACTTGAAATGGAGAAAGGATATGATAAATAACGTATCGATTTTTTTTTATTTGAACACTTTTCAGAAAGGGCTTTCTTCTAAAACGAATTCCAAAATCGATTGTTAAAAGAACAGAAAATCCCCGATGATGGATCAAATCCCTGTTCAGCATAACCGAGATAGGAGAAAGGGAATTGGGAAAATACATTCTCTCTGGTGAAAGAAAAAAAAATCTTTTTTTTTTAAATGATGAATAATAAATATAACAATATTGCTGCCAAATAAAATAGAAAGATAACTCTCGAAAGGTCTATGGGGAGAAGTAGTATTTTGTGGGAGAATAACAAAAGGGCAACGTAATACTCGAGGAATGTTATTGAGAAATATTCCCTTGTTATTTCTTCCTGATCATCTTATATCAGAGTTTCTTGAACATTTTCCACTCATTACCCATCTTCATCCAGAACTGGTTGCCGTGACACTTAATTTCAGAAATGAGGGAAAAATGAAATATTAATTAGTGGTAAATAAAGAACTGTTCCACCTGA
>JAPMOQ010006205.1:617307-627561 GCA_026543055.1 Argiope trifasciata
TTTTTAATCTTCTTTTTCGTTAAACTGATTGTAAATGTTAATAGATTCGATGATCATTCATTATAGCCTCTTCACCCCCCCCTCCCCGTCAGTCATTTCATAGGTTATTCTTGCGTATTTTCTTCTGACTTGGGTTTGGAACAAGTAACTGGTTTATTACATTTCACATTTCTTACTTGGGCTCTTAAATAGTTTTAATATATCTGTGAACAAAATTTGCTTTGTTATTAACCAGAGTAGAATATTCTTATTGACGAATGAGTTTTGACTCCTAAATCCGAAATAAAAAGTTTATTTGTGGAATAACCTAGGATATTCTTTCTTTACAGAATTATATCTTGATACCGTAGACATAAATATTGAGTTTTAATTTCCACTTTTAAACTACATGATTTAATTCTCTTTTTTTTCTTTTTTTGATTTTAAAGTATAATATTTCGCACTTTCTTGGCAGAGAAAAATTATTCTCTTTCGAGCTTATAGAAAAACATACTGATATTTTCTTCCTCAACTGAAGATGTATTATTTTTTTTAAAAAAATGAACCATTCATTATTACAAAGAAAATAAGATATCACTTATGGGTAACTTTGCATGCAGAAATAAATTTAGAATTTTTTTACCTTCTCTCAACGCAAAATCTCTCTATCGATTCATATCTTTCTTCTATTTAATTCTACCATCTTATTTTATTTTTAATGCCCGTAATTATTAGAACCATAGAAAGCTATCAGCGATCTTAGCTTATAATAGACGTTAGTCCATTTACACTATTGGTACATGTCCTTGCTAAGATTGCATGACTGCTTGAAATTTCCCAACGTCTATTCATTCACCCATTCGCTTAATTAAGCTTTTCTTCCCATTGTGCGCCGATTCTGATACTCTTGTCATTGTCATCTGCTTATTGCTCCTGCGCTCCAGAACCATGACTATTTCGCACCATTCAGAAACACTCTTTTCCTGAAGCTAAGGGGCACAACGACTTCTCAAAAGCAAACTGCATTTTTATGAGAATATTTTAAAGAAGTTCCTCTCATGAATAAATAAATTTGAGCAAGCAACCGATAATATTAGGCGTATAATCATCCATTTTATAAAGTGGAGGGCCAGGCGTTACCTTTTATATTTAAAATCCCTTTAATGATAGGTCAGTGCAAGGTCATTTTTCTAAGATCACGCCTAAATTCATTGCGGTTTCAGATTTTTTGTTATTTAAATGAAGTCAGAAGCATGGCGCTTCTGATTTTTGCCATAATTTATGAAAGCGTCCATCGTTTATTCGCAAGTTTTTCTTAAGTTCATTGATATATCACTTAAAATCTAGAAATCTTCTTTTGCTTTGCTGTGAAAAATAGATAAAAGAGAATTAATAGCGAAGTCATGAGTGGAATTCAGTTGCAAACAAGCAGCCAATTTTTTTTCTTGGCTGCGATTTTTTTTTCTTTTCCCGAAGATCGTAAGAATCTAAACTTTTATACCACCAGCGAGTGACCGAGCTCCTCTCGGAGAAAACAGGTATCGAAGCTAACTCGAAGATTTAAATTTTCAATTGTGATTTATCAAAACAATACATGCCATAAGAAAATTTGTGAAACCATTGGTGAAAAGATAACCGGTTAAAGTGCACCATTGTAAACTATTCTAAACAAAGTTAGAGTTTGGAAAGGGAACTATTATATACAAAGGTAAAGTAAAGGTAAAGATTGAAGTGTGTTGAAGTTTAATATTTTTGACAAATTTATTTAGAAAAACCAAACATATATACATACATAAGAAACATATTATAAACCTATAAAAGCATAAACATAAAACTTTATTAGTTCGCCATATTGGCTATAGATGGCAGCACGTTACCGCTTGAAAATTTAAGTAGCCATTATGGCGAACTAATAAAGTTTGAAAATATCCTATCTGTAACTCCGAACTGCTCAACCGTAGCGCTTCAAAACCGGCGCCAATCGATTCCTCGTGGCCAAAAACCCCAGACCCCCAAGTTTAGCGGAGTTTATTAATTCTGGGGCGATTTTCGACTTGGCAACCATTCCTCGTATTATAGTACTAGATTACCTTATACTTCTATACCTCCTCGTTGTGATTTATTTTAGTTTGTATAGCCTAAGCAATACTTTTTTAAGTGTCTTTCTTTTATTAGTGCCAATTTTGTTCTACAAATTATATATTTATGCAAATCTGACTGCTAAAAATTAATAGCATTGAAAGTAAGAACCACAAATTCTTTAATTTTTTTAATTGAAAATAAATCAACTAAAAGAGTAAGAATTCATTATAGTTATTAAAACACTTTTCAGGGCATTTTAATTTATTATTTTCACTTAGCTTATTACTATACTAGAGAAATATTTCTAAAATTTTAATGAGGTTTTTAAATTTTCGAAGTCTTTTTTCTTGCATAAAAATAATGCGCAACTGGAACTCATGAGACTTAAACGTAATTACCAGATAACTTTTTAATAAGCAATAATTAAGTTATTTATCAAAAATTAAGAATTCTCTCCTGATATCAATGAAATGTTTTAACTCCTAATCTTTAATTCCATTTAAATGTGTTTAGTTTGTAGACCAGTTTCTTTTGGAATCAGAATCTCTACGAACTGATTCTGAGAAATTCAGTTCGTAGAGTTTTTTATGTACCTTTGATTTTGAGTTTAGGACAATAAAATGAAATAAAGAATGTTTTGCTGTCACATACTTTATTTTAAATACTTTTATTTTGTGCTGAGGGGTTTTTGGAAAATTATGGATAGGACATCAGTTGTTTTTCTTATAGTGTTTTTCATCAGTCATTTTTTAAAGTTTTTTTATTAGCCTTCTTTACTTTTTTCGTTGCTTTTAAATACTTTTATTTTGTCATCAGTAATTTTTAAAAAAAATTCTAGTCTTTTTTATTTAGTTTTTATTTTATTTTATTTATATTAGTCATATCATATATATCAGTCACATCATTTATATCATCCAGCTTTTACTAGCCTTTTTTATTTAGTTTATATTTTATTTTATTTATATCAGTCATATCATTTATATCATTCAGTTTTTACTAGCCCTTTTTATTTAGTTTGTATTTTATTTTATTTATATCAGTCATTTTTCTGATAGTGTTTCTCAACAATCTTTTTAAATTTTTTTTATTAGTGGTCTTCACTTTTTTCGTTATTTTTAAATACTTTTATTTTGTCATCAGTGTTTTTCATCAATCATTTTTAAAAGTTTAATTTATTAGCCTTCTTTACTTTTTTCGTGTGGTTATATAAATCCATAAAACAGAGATTTTGTTTCTCAAAACACATTACCTTTTGACTTAGTCTGGATATCGGGTCTTTGAATAGCGAGGATTGGATATTTTGAAATAAATTAGCTTATCAATCACATCTGAAAAGAGGTGTTTTGCAGACATCAATTACCTTTGTGTTTTGTCTGGAATTCATTCTTCTCGTGGGTGCCTATGTTAAGCTGTGTGAGACTGTGCGGGAAAGGTTCAAAAGGTGTCGCACCGTGATTAAAATAGCTGTAGACTGTTAGTAAAAACAATTATTTACCTTCAGCCAAAGCATCTCGTTCTACAGACAGAAGCTGCGGAAAATAGAATCTAGGATGCGTCTCGAAAACAACTCTGATACGGTCTGTGAAAAACTCGTTGTTTCTTCTTTTTCCCGGTTTTCGAAAAGAGAGACAGTTGGAATAAAATTTAGAATAACGAGGGTGGATAGTTGCCCTTTTGAAAGAATCTCGTGCATTGGCCACAGATCACAAAAGAAATCTGTGACATTTGCAGCGTTTCGTCTTGGGGTATGCATCCATCTCGGTGGGGTCTCGCCAGCGAAGGTTTTCTTTTCTGTCGCTAGTTTGTTTCTTTGACGGGATGCAAGTTGAGGGTGTAAGAATGAACTGTGTGCCAAAAGAACGAGTGCACTTTCGTTTGCTATTTTTAGTTTGTTTGTTTTTTTATTTCGTTAAAAGAAAGAGGAAAAAAATCGAGTATTACATCACAGAAAATTTAAATCTTCTTTTTCGTTCCAAACAGGTCCAACTGGGAAACCAAATATATTTGTAATGAAATGTTTCGAAATATCTTTGTACGACATAAATTCATTTTTATCAGCATTTATTTACTGGTTTCTGTGCCAAAGCTGTATTCATTTTTATTTTATTTTGTGTCGCAATAGAATGTGAAAGGAGTAATAGCGATAAAAGCCTTGAATATCCATTTGTGTATTAAACAAATTACTTTCATTCGCTCAGTTTCTTTAAGAAATAGGGAAAGATAACTTTTTTGTAACGAATTACCTGATGGAGTTTCAAAATGATTTTGTTTTTGTGTTTAAAAGGGTTCACATTGAAGAGAAATTGCAAATTGAGTTAATTTGCATTCCAAATGAAGTATGTAGAAATATCCATTTGTTTGGTAAAACAAATTAATTTTCTTATATCTTTATTTTGTTACGCATTGAGTTTGATTCTTGCGTAAATTAAATGCATTTTCTATCAAATTTTCTGTCATTAAATTCAAAGGAAATTATATTTCTAAATTTAATTTCGATACGTATGATTTAATTTTTCCTTTTATATTTTCTGAAAATTAAAAGTTATTTCGGATGGGTAAACTGCATATTTATTTTTACTAATGAAATTCATTTAAATGTTAGCGATTTTTTATTCGTTACTCTAAAATTATCATTTCAATTTAATTTAATAGGGATGAACATTTTTTACTCTTTGAAACTTCTTTTAAAATTTAAATTTTATTTAATTTGATGCTTACTTTGTTAAGTATTGCTTCTGTGCTTATACTACAGAATAATTGTATCAATCTAATTATAAGGAAATATTTATTTGTGTACACATATAAACAAATTATTAATGCAAAGTGGTGGACATATAAACAAATTATTAATGCAAAGCGGCGTACTCACATAAACAAATTATTAATGCAAAGTGGCGTACTCACATAAACAAATTATTAATGCAAAGTGGTGTACACATATAAACAAATTGCTAATGCAAAGTGGTGTACACATATAAACAAATTATTAATGCAAAGCGGCGTACATATATAAGCAAATTATTAATGCTAAGCGGCGTACATATATAAACAAATGATTGATGGAAAGTGGTGTATTAATGTAAAGTGGTGTACACATATAAAAAGAAATTATTTTGATGGAAAGGGTTTACTGAACAGGTAATAGACTTACTTGACAGAAATATAAACAAATTATTATTGTAAGGTTGTGTACACTTAAAATCAAATTATTAATTACTCTAATAGAACATAATTTGCTTTTATTTGTCGTGCCTGCTTATAAAGTTAATGCATATGAGATTATGCCCGTATTGATAGGGAAACATTGTGACTCTGAGTGTTTGTTGTAATGTCAAATTTTATATAGTCTTAAAACTGCTAACTGCTGCAATAGAAAAAAAAAGATTGCTTTTAAGGAGAATTTAAGTTGCGATGTTTTCTAAAGATGAAATCATCCATGTTTGTTAGTATTTTCTGTATCGTTGTGATGAGATAGGCTGGTTTAAAATATGAGGCAATCATTTTGATTCTAATAGATACAGAATAAAAAAAAAATGCTAAATAATAAAAACAATTAAAATCTTTGATACTTTTTGCAATAATCTTAAACCGTTTGTGATTGCTTTGAATTGTCGATAAAATAAGAAAAAGAATTCATCTTTGAAGAGAAACAAAATGCTATTTTATTTTCGTTTTTGGTGAATGCAAAACATATAATTTGGAGAAGGATTCACTATCAAGACAATCCATTTATTCCTAGTTTTACAGTTCGAGCCTTGCGTAAGAAAGACTGTCATTCTTCTTTATCCCTTGCTTCTGCTTTTCTCAGTTGTGCGGGTGTTTGGAAGCAAAGACACTTTGCTCTCGAATTATCTCTTTTTCATTTCTTTTCTTTTTTTCTCTTTTGCCAAAGAAATTTTCTTTTTCCCCCTACCCCCCATTTTTTTCTTAAACAAATCAATATAAAAATGGTTTCGATCGAAATGTTTAGTTCTTTTAAAAGAGTTCTGTGATTTCAAAATGCTTAAATTGTATTCCTGATTTTTGCCAGCGGTTCTGATACTTAAGCAATTAAAACGGATGGGTTTTGAATTTGAGATCAGCTAAATAATCGAGTATTACTTGCGAAATGTATTTCCGTTTTGAAATCTGTTTCGATAGATATTTTTTTTAAATAAATTTTCTTCAACAAATATATATTTGTTTATTATATAAATATTCCGTTTCCATTGGAAATTTTAAAATTAGTATTTATCAGTTTGTGGGGGAAAAAATTATTGAAAAGGAGCAGTTAAAAAATGTATCAGATCATAATATAAAGGTCTATAAGATCTTAAGAGAAAAATATATAAATTAGTATATAATATGAGTATGGTCAATTCGAAAAATTAATATGAATATTTTAGTTTTACTTCACGCCTTATAACGAATGAGATTCTTTTCTTTTTATTCTTCAGCATGTAACTTAATCAAAAACAAAATGGATTCTTTTCATTATTCTGTTTATTATTATTGTTGTTATTGAGGGTGATTTTCCTGATACTTTTTTGGTGATGGCCTAAAGGACTCTTATTATGGGTATGTTGTGCGTGATCTTTTGAATTCTATATTCGTTAATAGAATATTAACCTATAATACAAATTACATTGCTTCCCATTTTCTGAATCGTTAAAATTCGATTATTTTTTAAAAATTCTTCACCATAGTAAAAAAAAATAATCAAAATAAATTCTTTTCATTATTTTGTTTTATTGAGTTTGATTGTACTGATACTTTTATTGGCCATGATGATTTGAATTTCAGATAACATGAATTTGACTTTCACATTTCATTACAAGTGCCTCGATTTTTCAGTGGGCGTACTGCACGTGAACTTTTGAATTCTACATTCGTTAATAGAATATCAACCTATGATATAAATTACCTTACTTCAAATTTTCTGAATCATTAAGACCGATTATTTTTACAAATTCCTCACCGTAGTAAAAAAATCGAACTAAATCGTTGTTTTGATAAAACTAAATCAAAATCAAAATGGATTATTTTCATTATTCTGTTTTTTGTAATATTTAGTTTGATTGTACTGATCCTTTTATTGACCTTTTATTGAATTTCAAATAACATGAATTTGACTTTCTCATTTCATTATTCTTTCCTCTACCTTACTTAATGGGCATATTTTGCATAAATTTTTGAATATCAGTATTCGCTAATATAATATCAAACTATTCAACAAATTACATGAATTCGAATTCTCTGAATCATAAGATGCGATTTTTAAAAAATGTTGCCTCATAAAACTAAATCAAAAACCAAGTTGATTATTTCATTATTCTGGGGGATTATTTTTTTTAATATTGAAGTTGATTACACTGATATTTTTACTAGCGATGCTGATAGGAATTTCTCATTCCATTGCTCTTGCTTTGATCTTACTTAATGGGCATGTTGTATGTGAACTTAAGAATATCAGTATTCGTTTAAAAAATATCAATTTATACTATAAATTACATTACTTACAATTCTCTGAATCATTTTTATATTTTCTGCAACCATGCTAGCAAATAATAAGAAAGGAAAAAAAAAAAAGAACAGCTAATATTTTTCACTCATATAACACATCAAATTAACTTTACTAATTCAAAGAACAAATAAGAAAAAAGTTTACCTTCTTTTATTACCTGTAATTTTCAGATTTTTTTTTTTTTTAGTTCTGTCTGGAGAATACTAAATGTTAAATGTCCTGATACCTCCCCACAATAATGCAGCATTGGTTTCTAAGACTGCTTTTATCGAGCATCCAAGGTTCCACTCAACCTTACGATAGGGATTCTGGGTACGTGCCTCTTACAAGTTTGGCACGGTTGCAATAAATACGTAAGACTGCTTTATAGAGATACGTGCTTCTTGTTTACGTGTTTGTTGTGGACGCAATGAATAACTCTGTTTCTTCAACTGCTTTTTTCTTCTTCTTCCTCTGCTTTCTTATTGTAGTAAATATTTGAAAATCCAATAAAGGTACCTGTTGCTTATGGAAAAGCAGAATACTTATTGAATAAGTGTTTATTGTGCCCGCACAGTCTGCTGTTTAATATTCAGTTCGTGTCGTTAAGTGCGTTTGGTGGCTTCAGAATAAAAGTCCCTTCCATAAGGGAAATGGAATAACTTATTTTATTAGAAGCAAGATGCAAGTTTTAAGATTCAAGTAGCAACAAATATGAGTAGGTGGTATCAATTTTGAAATGTATGTCTATTATAGTAAGAAGAAATACATCATTAGCATTACAAAGATAAGTTTAGTATTGTACTAACTTTTATTTCGATGCAAGATCTCAGGTTTAGGATTCAAGTAGCAACAAATACGAATAGGTAATTTCAATTTTGAAATTGCATTTCTGTTATAGAAAAAAAAATCATTAACATTACAATGATAAGTTTAGAATTGTATTACCTTTTATTTTGTTTTCTAGCTATAAGGGTAAATTGTGTTAAAAATATTTAAAATTTTGAATAATTTTATAATAATGTTTTTCTCTTAATGGAAACTATATATGGAATATGAGCTAAAACTTCAGCTGCTAAATATTGCTATATAATGCGAACACATCTTCATTAATCATAAATTATGCAACGTCTAACTAATAAAAAAATATTAATTCATGAAAATATTTTTATTTTAATCATCATTTAAGTAATCACACCGGTAATATCATTTGGTATCTCCACATTATATATCTTAATACATAAATTTTCAAGATCGCTTTGAAATCTTTTCTTTGCTACATGTCTGTCACAATTTTCTAAGAGAACATTAATTTATTCGTTTTTTCCAATTGAATGCAGAATAAAAATCATAATAAGAGTGGAAATTTACTGAATATTTCTCGTTAGTTTCAGTGTGGGACTAATTTTTCAGTGATATAAGTTACAGAAAAACAAATTAAAATCACTGTTAATAATCATATAAAATTTAACACTAAATGATATAAGAACAAAAAAAATTTCCAGAATTGCTGTATTTTAATTTTATCTAATTTATACGTTCTTTTCAGTCAGAAAAAACTACAGAAAATTTACTGAATACCCATCGTAATTTTCAGTTAGTTACTAATTATTCAGTGTCAAAAGTAACAGAAAAACAAGTTAAACTAATTTATAATTGTCTCATAAAATTTGACATTAAATCATATAAGAACAAAAAAGTTAATCTCAGAACTGTATTTTAATTTTATCTCATTTTTCTTGTAATTACTAAAATCGACAATAATATGTAACAAATATATTTATATGATAATTTTTAGCTCAGAAATTAAGAATTTAAAAATATTTCCGAAAATGATTAAAACCTGACCAGCTAGTACTATTACATTTAATGTTAGAAACGAATAGTTATATCCCGTTCCTATTATTTAAAGCTGTGCATTCATGCAGATAGAAAAGAGCACTGACCTTTACCATTAGATAAGTTAAACCCTCTTTAGTTTCCCGTTGTTAGGAAAAAACTTATTTAGAGCTTATAACACATCATTTACATTCTAGTTCAGCTGTAACACTTTTTTAAAAAAGACCTTCTTTTTGTATTTTTTCGAAGATCATTAAAAAAACTTCTTGTAAACACTTCTTTTTAAAAGAACTAAATCTAACACAAAATAGTGAAGCACTTTTTTCACGGAACTAAGGATTTTAACAGAGATATTTATTTTCCTAAATTATCGAGAAAATTTGTTGTTATAAGTCAGATGTTGATCAGCGCCTTGGGAAACTATGATAAATTGTAATCTTCAAATAATAAATCAATCATTTAGTTCTATGACCATTTTTTCAAATATATAATAATATATGGACGAAAAGAAATATTTCAAAGCAATTAAATTAAAAATTTTCAAGTGAGAATGTATCTAAAAAGAAAGAAAGTGTTCTTTTTAAAAAATATCCAGAAGTTTTCTGTTTATCATTCAACATTTATGCGGTATTATTAATTCATTCTCAATAGATTTTCAGCTATACTGTATTACAGAAGAAAATAGTTTTTTTAATGCGTTTGTTTAATTCGTAGAACGTTCGTAGATGAAAATACTCTTCCTGGAGCAAAAGACACATAAAAAAGCCCCCATATGACCATCGGGCGGCATTAATGTCTACCCTGTGATTTGGCCTTTTTTTAATCTGTTTGTTTAGTTCGTAGATCCGTGATAATATTCTTCCTAGAGGAAA
>JAPMOQ010006205.1:656661-676701 GCA_026543055.1 Argiope trifasciata
ATCATTTTGCTACCTCAGGGGAAGTATGATTTTATTGCTTGTTAACTTAATTTTTAACAAAATAAAACTATAAATTGTATACTCCAAAACATTACTGTATAATGTCATTAGACCTTGACAGAAAGTAGGTGAGACCAGAACAGATCTACACTATTAAGCTAGTGATCCAGTTTTAACTTGTTTTTTCTGGTTTTTATTACTATGTTTATTAGTGCACACTTGACCAGTTTAAAGGAAAATCCTAACTATGGTGTATTAATTCATGGATAGTGTTTGTCAGCAAAAAATTATTAGTTTACAAGTAATATTACGTTGACCTTAAATATAGAAAATTTGTTCCTGTTTGGTCTATGATTAGTGACAAAAGCTCGCATGATGAACTTTTTTAATAATTTTTCAAATACTTTACATTTACAAAATTAAATGTTTATAAAAAGAACACAAATTATTTTTTGAGTTTTTTTTAATCAAATACCTATGTATTAAATAAATATATTATTTTTTTAATAATTTTTCGAATACTTTACATTCAGAAAACTATATAACACGTACATTTTTTTCATCAAAGACCTATAACTAAACTAATATTCATCTATGATTTAAATAAAGCATGAAAAATTATTAACAGATTGAATTTGTCTCTGTACATAACGACTCAAAAACGTTAGTGTATTTATATATATAAAATTTTTAGTTATATTTATGTTTCTTAGTGTTAAACGTTAACTTAAAGCACTGATAAGCTTGATACTGCCTGCCTTATTAATCCTTAGAGATTGAAGTAAAATGTAACTTACATAAAATTATTTATTTTATGTTTAGTGACATCACTCCAGGGCTTTTTTTAAACTTTTTTTTCTTCTTAATTTTATGTTTAATGTTTTATTTTTCTAGTTCACATCTTTTCATTTGCCCTTTCAAAAATCATAAATGCGCCTGATGCTTTTTTTGCGTAACTTTTTTTTTTATCTAGTCTGGACACTAGAAGAAACCTTTACGAATTATTTGTCGCGTGCAATTTGTTAAATATGGCACTTTTATGCGAAATGTGTAGTTCTCCGATTCAAAACTTCAGCTGAAGTGATTGCTGTTTACTTCTATTATTTTATTATGCATTACAAGCGAATAATCAATTACGAAGAACGAGAACGTCGAAACAGTTTTTCGTTTCCTTTAAAAAATAGCGATTGAATTCGAAAGAATTCGACTCGAATACGCAGCTTTTTCACGGGGGGGAATGAACGGGAAAGGGAGAAAATTTTTAATCGAATAAATGTCATTGTTAAAAGCATTTATCGACTTTTAAAAACTTTTTTTTTTGTGCAGTTTCCAAGAACTTGTACCTGAATGGCAAAAGAGTGGCGAAAAATCGATATATATATTTTCATGCAATAAGTTAAAAATTCTTTTGTGCAGTTAGTTGCTGTTTTCCGTGATAAGACGTTCTGAAGCAAATATTTTGAACGACAAATAAAAACTGTCATATGTTGTTCTTCATTAAAGAAACAGTACTTCAGAGTTTTCGATGCCTAATTCAAGTACTTAGATGCTATTTAAATGCAAAATGTGTAAATTTTGATATTAAGTCGTGAGGGTGCTGAATTTTATTTACAGGCAGGGCCCTCATTTTTTGTATCCTCATTCAATCAAAAGGTGTTTTTAGGAACATTTTTAACTGTGGGGTTTCTTTTAAGATTTTAAATATTGTGTGTTCTTCAATGCAGTTGCTGTTTACCATGATAAGACATTCTGAAGCAAATATTTTGAACGGCAAATAAAAACTGTCATATGTTGTTCTTCATTAAAGAAACAGTACTTCAGAGTTTTCGATGCCTAATTCGAGTTCTTAGAGGGTATTTAAATGCAAGATGTGCAAATTTTGATATTAAGTCGTGTGGGTGCTGAATTATATTTACAGACAGGGCCCTCATTTTTTGTATCCTCATTCAATCGAAAAGTAATTTTTGTTTTGTTTTTTTAGGAAAATTGTTAACAGAGGGTCACTTTTAAGATTTTAAATATTTTGTATACTTCAATGTATTTTCTGTTTTTCATGATTCTGACCCTGGTTCAAAATGACGAGGTCCGTTACAAATAGCCCTCGTGTTTCTTTACAACGGGACTTTAATATAACTAAACTAAACTAAACCATGATAAGACGTTCTGAAGCAAATATTTTGAACGGCAAATAAAAACTGTCATATGTTGTTCTTCATTAAAGAAACAATACTTCAGAGTTTCTAATGCCTAATTCAAGTATTTAGATGGTACTTAAATTCAAAATGTGTAAATTGTGATTTTATGACGTGAGGGTGCTGAATTATATTTACAGGCAGGGTTCACATTTTTTGTGTCCACTCAATCGAAAAGTAATTTTTTTGTTGGTAGAAGCATTTTTAACAGTGGGTTCTCTTTTAAGATTTTAAATATTTTGTGTACAATTGTTGTTTACCATGCAATGCAATTGTTGTTTACCATGATAAGACGTTCTAAAGCAAATACACCTATCCCCCGATTTATACTGAAGATAGGTTCCTTAGAAAACCGTGTAAATCGAAATCGTTGATTCTTATACATCAAACCGTGTAAATCGAAAACAAACTAAAATGTGCATAATTCAGTCATTTGTTTCAACGTAAAATAAAACTAAATATATCTTAAAAACATAAAAATAACTGTCTATTTATAAAATAACAAAAATATAAGGTATATTTATGTAATTCATTTTACATATAGAAACATGTAAAAGTAAACCGTGTAAAAGTGAAATCGTGTAAACCGAGTGCCGTGTAAATCGGGGGATAGGTGTATTTTGAACGGAAAATAAAAACTGTCATATGTTTATCTTCATTATAGAAACAGTACTTTAGATTTATCAATGTCTAATTCAAGTACTTAGATGCTATTTAAATGCAAAATGTGTAAATTGGGATTTTATGTCGTGAGAGTGCTGAATTATATTTACAGACAGGGCCCTCATTTTTTGTATCCTCATTCAATCGAAAAGGGTTTTTTTTTTTGTTACAGTTTTAACATTGATGTCTCTTTTAAGAATTTAAATATTTTGTGTACTTCAAAATACAGTGAAATCCTTAGAAATACTGTAAAAAAAAAGGCAGAATTATTTTATTCTGAATCTTTGAGAAGAAAATAGTTCTTCCTTATTTTTGAAAGGAGAGATACAACAGCTTGCGCTGCACATTATGCTGTCACACCATCTATCAACTTTAAAATGGGGGGGGGGTATTTTGAAAAACGTGAAGTGAAATTTACAATTGAAATATGTTATAAAATTCGTGGTAACAGTTCAGAGCTCGTTAGCACTGTTACACGATTTAATTATAAATTTGTTGATAAAATAAAACAAATCGATTCATTTTTTGGTACCACTGTCTGATTTCAAGAATTGAGTTCCTTTTTTGACAAACATATAACAAAATACGGCAAAACAGTACATTTGTAAGTGACTTTAATGTTAAGACATAATTATTCATTTTATCTTTAATGACTTTTAAATACAGTTTTCGAAATGAGTTAAGCATGAGTTGGAGCAACAAGTTTAATGAGGCATCCGCTTTGACTGTTTTTGTTGATGTTTTGTTTACCAGAATTATTTAAAAGATGCTAGACCAATGTGCCAGGGCTCCATGACGAATCAACTGTGGCTAAATGGAAGCTCTGATACTAAGATGGAAAATCTGTCATTCTTTTTGTCTAAGATATTTAGCGTGTATTAGTCAATTAATTCATTTATCGAATGCAGAACAATTCATTTATCGAATGCAGAATAATTCATTCATCGAATGCAGATTCTTTAGCATTATAAGCTAAAAAATCTGCATTCAATGAGATAATAAAACTTTCGAAAACAGAGACAATTAGATAAAGAACTCATACAATACTAATGACGAAGAGATTGGGGGAGGGGGCGAAAGAAAGAAAGACACCTGCTTATTTTCGAAAAATCTTCGCTTTAAATTTCTTTCTTGTTAGAAATTTTTCTAATCAGTATCCTGCGCCATTTTTTAGTTACCATCATAGCATTATTTTTGTCATTATTTTATGTCGATCGTTTAATAAATATTAAACCGTGCATTATTATTTTACGCTCAATTTATTCAATTTCTTTAAGATGCATTTTTTTTTCTTAAACTAATAACCTCCTCCCCCCACACGATTTTCTGAGCGAAACAAAACCGGATTTAAATTAAATTTCCCAAAACCTAGAACGGAAATGATGGATGACCGTAGACGCTGCGGAGAAATTTAGTTGCTAACTTTTCTTCATTTTTATGGTTTGTTTCAAGGCTAGAACTGAAATAGATATACATTGTCTATGCCAAGTGATTTATTTTGAAAAATGACAGTATTACTTAGTTAAAAAAAAGTGAATTGCTTGTCTATTGATAAAGACCACGTTTACTTTGTCATTTTCGTTACAATAGATGATTTCCCCAAGAAAGAGTTTTCTGAGAAAAGACTTAACATTGCTAATTTTTTCTTGGGTTGCAAAATATCTCCGAAAAATTAATTTGGAGTTTTTATTTAGTTTTAGAATGTTGCAGTTAAGTTACTATTACTGTCTGTCCAAACAAAAGCATGAAAATATGATTCGTTTTATGTCCTGATTGATGTAAACAGAGAATTAATATGACATTCTATTTTTCTTTTAACCACTTATTTTCATTCAGAGGGGGGGGAAACTTTCAATGGTTGAATACGCTTACATGAAGTCTGTTCGAAAATCTGCGATTGATTTGTTTCATTAACCCTTTAATGGGTACTGGTCGTTTTTTTTCAAAATTTACATTTTACGCTATAATTAGAGAAAAGAAGCTAATTTATAGAAAAAAAATTATATAGATTTTTTTGTTGTTGTGGCTGTTGTTTATAACTGGGTTGGTAACATATTTACCCCCGCCAGATATAAGCAATGAGTTTTTACTGATTTATTCAATAGAAAAAAAAATATGAAATATAAATAATTTCACAAATAAGTATGTATTTTTGTAAAACTATTTATTATTAGTTATTTCAAGATTTAAAGTATATTAATTACGCATGAAATAAGTGGTATAAAAACCAAATGCAATGTAAATTACGGAATGCATTATTTTTAATTCTGGTGAAACAATGTAAAACAAGGAGCACACAATGGAAAATTTCATGCTGAACATAACACTTTTGTCCGTTTCTAGTTATTTTTGATGCTACACTGTTTGCAATATATTTTAAGGCAGTGATAAGAAATTAACCACCGCTTTAAAAAAGGTTTAATGTAATTTTTGTCATTTATCCCCCTTTTATCTACACTTTAACAGTTTTTTTTTAATTCATTAAATAAAAAGCCTAGTAAGTCGCTAATGAAACTGTTTTTTATCGAAAAACCTAGTGTTATTGATTCTATAATTTGAAACAGAACTCATAGAATCTTCACAAAATCCATGGCAATTGGCAAGTCTGCTAATGTATTCCCAACCTGGTGTATAAGCAACCCTTTTCTGTGGTTGTAAGGATTGAAAACACCTTTGCTCCTCTTAAGGCTCTCTTTTGCAAAGAAAACATCTAATAACCGCACACCCGAAAGCAGTGGAAATGTTTTTTTGAGATCCACCTCCAACAGCGTCTTGTGTGGGCAGAAGCAAAAAAAAAAAAAAAAAAAAAAAAATGACAATCTATTGGGGAGATCCGATTTTCATCCTTCCTTAAACTCTAGCGTTGCGTGATTTGTGTTGGTTATTGACTCTTCTAAGCTGAGTCGGCAACGAAAAGCGAGGTGCATTAGTTCCCCCTGAAACATGCTGGCCAAGAATTTTCCTTGCCTTTTTCGGATTTATTGGGGACTCTAGGACGCCATATAGGGTGCGGTGTCATTAACCGGACTCCGGAAGGAAGTAAGCTGAGTGAAAACTTACCGAAAATCATTTCTCACCAAAACTTTTGGATAGGAAGGAAACGCTGTTTGCGGTTTTAGAGTATTATTATCTCTATGTCCTTGCTCTCTGAGCCTTATTTTTTATTGATTGTTATGTTTCTAACCAGATGTAATTCTCTGTAAAAGCAAGAACGTTAACAAACATTATATAAAGCGAGGATTCCAATTAATTCTTCTGCCCAAATAAAATTATGGAACATAGGTTTAATACACAGAAGACTAAATTAACCGATTTGGTTTTTCGGACTTAGTTTACTTTTTATATTTAGTCTTGATTTTTTATTGATTGTAATGTATCTAGCCAGATGTAATTCTCTGTAAAAGCAAGAACGTTACCAAAAATTATATAAAGTTAGGATGTCCAATGAATTCTTGGCTAACAGTTACCCAAATAAATGGAACGTATGGCTTGATACACAGAAGGCTAAGCTAACCGCTTTGGTTTCTCAGACATAGTGTACTTTTTATATTTGGTCTTGATTTTTTATTGATTGTTATGTTTCTAGCCAGACATAATTCTCTATAAAAGCAAGAGCGTTACCAAAAATTATATAAAGCGAGGATGTCCAGTTCATTCTTTAGTTAACAGTTTGCCAAATAAAATTATAGGACATATGGTTTAATATACAGAAGACTAAACTAATCACTCTGGTTTCTCGGGCTTAGTTTACTTTTTATATTTCGTCTTGATTTTTTTAAATACATTGTTGTTTCTGGCCAAATATGATGCAATACGATAATTGCATGTTGGTGGTGGTTTTATTTAAAACATCTGTTAAGTGCTGCAGTTAATTGATATTTATTTCTCCTTCTGGAACTAACTACGTGAGTAAAAAACTAAAAATTATTATTTAATCAACGACGATGAAAATGTACCAGTTGTTTCTTTCAAGTCTTACCCAGGTAATAATTGTAAAATATATTCAAAATTTCAAAAAGCTCATAGATGTTATTTAGACAATTCAGATTTTTTTAAATGTGAAACTAGAGTTTACGCTTTTGCCTGTTATATTCCTAGCTATATTGTATAAACCTGAATATTAAGTTAGAGAACTGTAATAAATGGGTGTTATCTGTTAAAACATTAGATGCAAGTTTTAATATTTAGATGGCCCCTTTTAACTCAGTTGGAATTTTACTTGCGCTGATATAGACCATCTTTATGAGCCTCTCAAAAGTTTCTTTGGTATTTGGATAGTTGTTAACTTCTGATTTATTAAACTCATTAGTTATAGTTACCATATTATATGAACTTAACACGTTGAATAGCACTGCAATTTTCAGAAATCTGACCTAAAATGACACTAATTAACTAACTAACTTTATAATTTTATTTTATAATTACTAACTACTAACTTAAACTGCTAACTACTAAACGAACTAAAAACTTTTAGAATTATATTTTTTCTTGGTTTTTTTTAATAAATTTTCTGTTCATGCAAGCCAGCATTGAGTTTTTGTTCTTTTCCCAGATGCCATCTATTGATATTAGCATTGATGTACTACGAGTTTATTCGTAGCTGCACAAAAATAGCAGCTAAATACAGTGCAAGATAATTCGTAGTTGACGTTCTAGAAAAGAACGCCAATCTACGTGTTACCTCGTAGTTGACCGTCAACGTGTTAAATGACCATATTAAGCTACTGTTAACCGTTAAACAATTATATACATATATATATATGCGCCCAAAAGGCTAGCAAGATAACAACTTTAAAATAGTTAAAGTATTTTCTTTTCCTTGCATTCACTTCAGGTTTGGTATTTGCAACCTCTGTAAAATCCATTTCTTTAATACGCCCTGAATAGCCCCAACTGTTTCATACCACGCGGAAAGCCAAAATAAATAAACTTCGTAAAAATATTCTCCCATACATGTATATCTAAAGCGATGGCGGGCAAAGAAAAGTAATAACACAGCTTTTTGAGATGTGATCGAAGGGGACGGTTTAAAAAAAAACGTGAGGGAGGGTGTTCTAGAACTGTTCATTTATCACTGTCAGAACGACTAGCGGATGAACCAAACGATGTCTTGCATCGTAGGCTGGTTTTAAAACTAACGCTGGAAATTCGAGCCTGCGAAATCAGGGATTTAAGTGACAGTGAGAGGGGAGGGTGAAGGCATTTTTTGTGCTTAAGATAAAACTGTCTGTCAGTGAAGGGTCATTAAAATTGCGTTCCGTTCGACGAAACACCGCGCGATGCATTATAAACTCTTTAACGTGAAAATTTTATCAATTTCCTTAGAAATTTCTCTTCATTCAACGTTCGGATTTGTTTCACACCGTTTCTTGCGTCGCGGATGGATGTGTACTATGTATGTTCTTCAATCAGACTCTGAAATCTAAGCTAGAAATAACGAGTTCGTTGAGTCTTTTATTGAAGCTTAGACACATAAATAAATCAGCTATTAGGTGGGCGCAAGTATGATGATTTCATCTTTTGCATGCATTTGCTGACACTGCTGGAATTTTCTATTCAACTGATCTTTTCTAATTCTTCTTACTATGCTGATAGATGCAATAATGAATTTGGTTTTTTAATGCAATAAAACTTTGGTGCTTTGCACCTAGCAATTTATATTAAGGTCTATTCAAGTGATCTTTTTCTAATTCTTCCTACTATGCTGATAAATGCAATAATAAATTTGTTTTTTTTTAATTCAATAAAGCATTGGTGCTTTGCACCTTGCAATTTTTATTGAGGTTCAAGGCAATCAGAGATGGTCAGAAGTGCAGTAACATTTGTTGGAGACTTCAGATCGGCTTCTACAAACATGTGCTTCTTACTGCAAAGAACACGAAGTTTAGAACTTGCTTCAGACCAGATGGTTTCTTAGTGTCAAGATCTAGAGTTGGACCTCCATGTATAGCATTACTGGAGAACTACTCGAAACTAAATGCTGAATTTTTGGGGAGAACCGTAGTTCCATAGCAGTAATTGTGATTTGGTTACAGAGTCTCACAACGTAAACAGACAAAAATAGTTTGAGATTTAATTTGATTAACAACTGAATTTCATGTTGGCTTGGTGTATGTTGAATATATTGCTAGGGAAGCAGACTTAAGGTGTATGAATTGACAAAATGAGATGCTGGCTCATATGTTACATTACTTTGAATAAAATATCTGTGAGCTGAGCTATGAAATTAACCAATTATAGGTAACTTAGAAGGAAAAGTCGTACAGATTGGAAAGTTTTATTCGTGATAAGATTTAGTATAATGGTAGGATACATTTAGGATGTCATTACATTGAAATATCAATTGCCAACCAATTCAGAAAAAAATGTCCATCAACTTTTTGACATAACTTATATACTAGTTAATTCTAGATGTGCTTTTATCCGAATGACGCAGGTGTGAAGGCATTTAATGTTTGGAAAGTCAAGGGTCATAACCAGATGCATGTTTCTTTTTTTTTACTTCCTTTACAAATTATAATTCAAGTATTATTGTGAATAAACTTTTATTTTCGCCTAAAAATGTGATTAATATAATAAATTAATATTATTTGTAAATAATTATGAAAGAAATTTAGAAAAAAAAAACTGGTGCCCTAATATTAATTGAATGACTTGAGGTCTGCGCAAGTCGGATATTGACTGAGGAAGGATTTGCTAGTGTATAAGCTATGTAAAAAATTTCAAAATTTTTTAGATATTAAATAGCTATTGACCTTTAACATTTTACGGTCCTTTATTCAGTACCATTGGGCGTCATATTTTGGTTGTACAGGCGCGCTGTATAGTAACCAGAAAACATAAAAATTCCTAATTTAGTTACCCTAAAATTGAAGTTTTTCTGTGTTGTTTATTTTTCATTTATCGAATCACCTATTTTGTTATGCAAATTGATTTGGACTTGGTTTCCAAGGAATCTAAAAAATCAATGAACTCCAATGGGTATTTCAATTTAATGATTGAACATCGTAAAGAAATACTGCATTTACACCAAATCTCTTAATTTTGCAAATTGTATTAGAGAAAACTTTATATTTAACATTTTTATGTGATGGAAATAGAGTATGAAAAATTCACATAATATGTCTTCATTAAGTTTTGTATAGGCATTCTGTTATCAAGCTTTTCATTGATTTTGCACGAAATTAATATAGATACATAATTTAAGAAAGTATAATATTTCAATAATTAAAAACCTCTTTTCAATTGTCCAGACACAATGTTAAGACAAAATTGTTTCATTTAACCCAAGAAAAGTTTCCCTAGATTTTTCAGTGCCGTTATTTAAAGCTCATTATAATGCAAGCGACTTTTATTTCTTGACAGTTACAGCATAATTTTTACATTTCCTTTGCGATGTAAATTTAAAATCCTTCGTTTAGTTTTTTTAACTAGCTGTTAAGCTCAACATTATTATTTTTTTATTTGTGCGCTTAGCTTTTTAATACCAGAATTCTTGTATAAGTATAGCGAAACATTCTTGCAACTAAAATATTTTCTTTAGCATTATATGTTTCGAATTTAATAACAGTTATCTTCAGAAATTAAATGGAACATTTATCTTCCCTGTTTTTCAAAACTGTTCATACCCTAGGAAGAACATTTTATATTCTTTATTTTTAGATCTTCTTGCTTGAAATTGTAAACATGTTATAAAAATTCGAGACTGTTTAAGTTCCTTTAAAAAAAATTCATATTTTTTAATAAACTTCCTCAATAATAATATTATAATTTATAGATATTCTTGGTATTATGAGAAAAGTGTTTCTAAATTCATTCTTGTTACTAAGTTTCTCATTTAATGAATAAAAATGGTTCTTTTTTATAATAATCTATAATTTTATTCTCATTGTATTCCCTATTGATTTTAATAATTGCTCTATAATAATCAATAAAATAATTTTAGCCTTAAATCTTTCTTCAAATAATGCATATATTTTTTTAATGATTCTGATGATATAATTAATTTTCATAACTGATCAAAATATGTATGCTGTCGATGAATTCCAAATTCTAACACTCCCTATTTTGATTATTTTTTTCTTTGAAAAAGACTATTTGACACGAAATTTAGAATGCAGACTATTATAGTCCATGCAGTGGAAGCAACAGGACTTATGTTTTCCGAAACATTTCTTTAATAATCACATTCACTTTAAACAAACACAAAAATAAGGCAAGACAAAACATTCACGCACGCAGCTGAACAGAACAGAATAGCATATCATCTCATTCTAATTACAATCGCAATGCACTATGGGATGCGAACCAAATCGGGCATCTGCTTCTAGTATCCAAAAGGGAAAATAGAATAATGCAACTGCTGCATAACTAAGTAAATATACAACAAATATACATCTGAATAAATTATTTTGTGTCTGCTATGAAGAATCCTTTTAACCTCGAAATAGTGTAAAGCTGGACAGCTGTTAATGAAAAGCTGCTTTGACAGCTGGATAAAGGATTACAACTGAATTGCAAGAAGTATGGGGATGTAACATTACCTAATTTTGTTTTATTTGACAGAGAAAATATATAACTATTATAAAAATCCTAAATTAGCGTTAAATTTTATTTGTTTCCACATGGTAATCTATGTATTAATTGTTTCCACATAAAATCTATGTATTAAAGCTGTAATCAATTATTTAATTATGCCAGTCCTTAAACAGAACCACTATCCCCTACTCTAATCATCCCTTGTATATTTAACATTTAAAGAATATTAGATAATAGATATTTAGTAATTGAGCATTGCTAGACTATAACATCCTTCCATTTTACGTTTGTTGACATTTTTTTTTTTTGGAAAACCACATTTTTTCTTTTTCTTCCGTCTTTTTTCTTTTCTTTTTTTTTTCTTCCCTTTTTTTTGTCAAAGATGTTTAAGATTTTTTTTTAAAGTATTTCTTGTAAATAGACTAGAATTCAATTTTGTTTTTACCCACTAACTCTTTTTGTTGTTTTATCTGTATTTTTTTTCTTTTTGTTTGGGCTTTTATTTTTTATTGTTTTTGTTTATCAACTGTTTTAAACGAAATGGCTAGATTTTTTCCGAGCATACTTTGTGTCGATACTTTATTGTTTTCCGAGGCGTAGTTAGTACTATATTTTTTCAAAGTTCACTTTCTTTTCCGGCTTTTCTCATATTTATCTTTTTTTTCTTTGTATGTTTATTTGAAGTCGTATCTTTGAGAAGAAATTACTTTCTATAAAATATCTTATGAAAGAAAATTCTATAAACTAAGTTGTTAAAATTTCCTTTCTACGTCTTTTTCCAATGGAAAAATTCATGAAATAAAATGTGTGTCTGAATAGTATCTACTTCCAGCTTACATGCATTAAAACTAATTTACCTTTACAATATCGAATATTTCAACTATACCATAATATTACCAAAGCTTTTTATATTACTAAAAAATTTTCATAATATTACGAAGTATATCCAGATTAAATAATTAATCTAGTTTTTATTTATGACTAGCTGGTACTTGGCGCTTTCCTGCCGACAAAAAAAAAGATTAATTGCAATCATTCAATAATTTGGTAATATTTTATCGAAATAGGATTAACGGTACGATAGTATATGAAATACGAACAAACAAATATTCTTTTGTATATATTAAATTTTTGTATTCCTTTTTCTGAAACTTTTTGGAATGTATTTTTCTGCGAATATTTTTCTCGGTTTCAAGTTAACCAACGACGCATGATTGGATATTTTTATTTAAAAGCATTCCTGAAACTTTTTGGGACTGTATTTCTCTGCGCATATATTTCTCGATTTCAAATTAACCAAACGGCGCTCGATTTTTTGAGTTTGTCAAAGACTTCCATTCCGCTGCCAATGTATTCTCATTTTATAACAGAGAATCCCATCTCTTCTGGAAAATCAATTCAAATTTCTTTTTGTCTTGTTCGAGTGACAAGGCGTTCTGCCACTCTATAAAAATGTCTCTCAAAGAAAAAAAAAAGTCTTCCATTTTTTTTTTTTCTCTCCTCGCTTTGTTTCGTTCCCGTGAATTGAAAACATATTTTTCATTTCAAAGGTTTGAAATCAAAGATAAATGTCAGAGCTTCGGGCGACTGTCGCCTCGTCGACAAAACCTTTTCGACCCCTACACCTTCCCCTGAAGTAACATCCACCTTTCCTTTTCTAATTTTTTATTTAAATGCCTCCCTTTTCTTTTGGTCTCAAAAATGCAGATGTATTGATTGAATTGAATACTGCTTTCCATTTTTCGAATGCTTCAAAAAAGGACGAAGTGCCGTAATGACGAAAACTTGTTTCGAAATCTTCTTCCTTAAAGGAATGGATTCGTCGCGTTAAAGAAGTTAAATAAAATCTTGGAAGAGGGGGTAAAAAAATGGAAAAGAAGGTGGAAAAGATAGACTGCTTCGTTCACCGCTGAGGTATATCCATTCTCATCTGGTCTCTCAGATTCATCCAGTTGGGTTTCTTCTTGAAATTTCTAGTTTTGACAATGCGTTCCTAATCAGGAGGACTGAAAAGTATGCTATCTGGATTTCAATAGAGAAAAGAAGAAAAAGAAAATGTTAAGTTTTATTTCACGAGAGAGTGAATGAACGCTGGAGCTATTTTTTTTAATTTTTTGCCTATGTAAATCTCGCTTCTCACTTATTTTGTGCCTTTGTGATAGAAAGTACATTAGCTGTCGCGTGTTCACTTCATTTTTCAACTTATTTTACTTTTTTTTTTAATCTGTTTAAAGGGTTTTTACACTTTGATAACGTTCGATAAGAATGGCGCGAAAGAAACTTTGAGATTGCTTCCACTCAATAATTTTTCATCTTTTTCTTTTTCCAGATAAATCTTAATCCTTTCTCTCCCCCTCCTCCTCTATTTTTAACTTTAAAATTTTTGAAATATCTTTTACACGGGAGTTTTTAATAACATTTAGAATTCTTTTGGCTAAATTGATTAAATAATTTGAAAAATACTCAACTTATTCCCTTTTTTTAAAGATGCATGGTTATGGCATTTGAAATCATAATGCTTTCAGATAGTTTTTGAATTTAAGCGACACATTTATGTCTCATACATATCTAAAACTTGATTTTAAAAATAATTTGAAAAATATTCAACTTATTACCTTTTTATTAATCATTATTTCAACTTATTAATCTTTTTTTCCTCGTTCTTATCATGCACAATAAAAAAATGTTTCTTTTTTCTTTTTAAAGATGCATGATTATGGCATTTAAAATCATAATGCTTTCCGATAGAGTTTCTAAAATTACATACATACATGTATAAAATTACGGTAATATATATATTTTTAATATTAAGGAAGTAAACTTTTTTATTGCTTAAACTTCTGGGCTTGTAATTTTTTAAAGCCACTATTTAATTGCGATGTTTTCAAATAAGTTCAATATTTTTCAAACAAATTGAACTGATACTATATGTAACCCGATGATAATAAGCTATAATGAAATTTGTAATCGTAAAAATAAACGCTCTAAATTGTGAAAAACGTAGGACTCAGCAACAAAAAAAAAGGAGCGAGCCCCCGGAAATTAAATTGGTTAATATTTTCAGAATTACTTTTATCCGAAAACAATATCCCTATTTTTTTAATGCTTAAATGAATGTAATGGATCCAGCCTCTAACACATCATTTCATTTTAAAAATACGATTTTAATTGACAAAAGGTCTTTCATATAATTTATTCAACTGTCTTTGAAGTCATTATGTAAGAAATAATGCAAATGTTTTATTTGTCAAGTTATAGTTGTATTTTCGCACCATCACGTGAACTAATTGCTCTGACGGAACAATTCTTACACTTGTAGAATCGGTAGTTTTGTTCTATTAAAAGTATTCTCTATTTTTCCGTTATCATGGCATTCAGATAATTATGATTTATAACATCATTATCATAACATCAATATAGGCCTAATAAAACATCATTAAATATAAATCGTAAAGAACTACGAACAAATCTGTGATATAATTTCAATAGATTATTTATGCTACCCATACGATTACGGATTACAGAAAGAAAAAAAAAATTATATTCGAAGAATTTTTAACTTCGCTTTGTAAATACGTTTTTAAAAAATTCAAATGCAAAAGAATTTGTATTCCGGTTTTTATCATTTTGCCAATTAATCATTTTTTCCCCTTTTCTATCATGCAGAATTTAAAAAAAAAATGTTTTTCTGTGTGTGCTCTTTAGTTTTTTTATTCTTCGTTTAAATATAGCATTATATTTTCATTGTGCATTCTTTTTTTTTATCAGAAAAGATAAATTTGTTTTTATGGCTCTGTTACCTTTTAAAAATGAGTTTCTTTTTTTGAAAACTTGTTTTCTTGGCGCATTTTCCTCTGCTGTAATTTTTCAAACTGAATAGTGGAAGTGGTTATGGATTGCTATTTTAAAAATGCTCAGACTTTAAGCCATATTTCAGTCTTAATATTAAGCGCAATACCAGTTAAAAATAAATGTAGGCAGAAAATTTTAAAAAGAAATATTTGATTCCTGGAGGACGTCTCAGTTGACGAAAAGGGGCATCTCTCATCTAGTGGTGGGTTGGAATGTATTCGCCATATTTTTTGATATATTTTGAGACTTGCTTTTGCTTTTGCTACAGTAATTTATTATTTCACCCAATTTATTCTTGGACCAAGTAACTAAAACTTTCGAAATTTTAAAGGCAAGTACTGCTTTAAATTTTTAAAATGAGCCCGGAAAAAATTGGGTTTTAATTTTTATATTCTCATACATTAAATATAAATTTTTTTTTTTTTTTTCAAAAACAGTTAGAGCTTTAAAAAGAAATATTTTGATTCCTAGAAGACGCCTCAGTTGACGAAAAGGGCATCTCTCATCTAGTGGTGGGTTGGAATGTATTCGCCATATTATTTTATATATTTTAAGCCTTGCTTTTACTTTTGCTACAGTAATTTATTATTTCGCCTGATTTGTTTTTGGACCAAATAACTAAAAATTTCTTAATTTTAAAGGCACGTATTGCTTTAAATTTATTAAAATGATCCGGAAAAAATTGGGTTTTAATTTTTATATTCTCATACATTAAATATAAGGTTTTTTTTGTTTTTTTTCAAAAACAGTTAGAGCTTTAAAAAGAAATATTTTGATTCCTAGAAGACGCCTCATTTGACGAAAAGGGCTTCTCTCATCTAGTTGTGAGTTGGAATTTATTCGCCATATTATTTGATATATTTTGAGACTTGCTTTTACTTTTGTTATAGTAATTTATTATTTCACCCAATTTATTTTTGGACCAGGTAACTAAAACTTTCGGAATTTTAAAGGCACATACTGCTTTAAATTTGTTAAAATAAGGCCGAAAAAAATGTGTTTTTAATTTTTATATTCTCGCATATGAACTAACTATACAAGATAACTCGAAAGCACTTTGAGCTAGACGGATAAAATTTAGCATATGGTCTTTATACCAAATTTTTAGATTTCTATCAAATTCTGAACGAAATCCGTTTTGAGTGTTTGTCTGACCTGTTGAACGAATATAAGTGAAAGTGGTAATTACGACATGAAGTGAATTGGATGAATAAAATTTAGTACACAGATTTTTCATTTAAAATGAAGCAATATATCATATTAAAATCAAATCTGACACATTTTTGATATGCGAATTGATATAAATTTGATTACAGTCACTCACAGTCCAATATCAGTGACTACAGTCACATATTTGATTTGTGGCTGTAATTTTAGTTCTATATCAGATTGTGGCTTCAATAGATCTTTCTGGAGGAGAAGAAAAATTATAATAAAATAATCACTACTTGGATTTCATCAATTTCAGTAACGATGGGACATCATTCTAAATTATAACTCTATTCTACTTGACAAAAGTTTTTAATTCTCTATGTAAATAAAGAATGAAAAATATGTTAAGCTTGTGTTAATAATGACAAAATTAATTTTCTTGTAAAAGACCTTTGTATTTATAATAATAATAATTCAGAAAAGCTTAGTAAAAAAGAATTTTTTTTAAAAATTGAATTTAAATCTAAATGAAGTTGAAATTTAAAGAAATAAGAATATAATATTGAAAATGCCACTAATACAGTTTTTATGCACTTTTAAGATTTATAAAATTAACTTTCTTGCACCATATGGCGCAATTCAGTGAACAGTTCTATTGCAGCTGAACAATTAATAAAGAAGCTCCTCTTATATCTGGGATCATCATTTTAATTAATAGAGGTATCATTAAATTCATTTTTCCTCTAAATCCTGATCAAATGCCATTGACCTTCTATTATAAGTAAGGGAAACCGGAACAAATTCAGTGCCCCGATGTCCTTCATGCAAATGCGGGATTTGTTGCATAAGGGCTACAAGGTTACGATTCAAGGATAGACGCCTTTCTCCCCCCCTTCCCATAGATGCATGCTGTAACGAAAACAATAAAGATGCATTTTTAAATTAGATTAGCAAAAAATACAGGTTAGGTATAAAATAACTTCCACTGTTTGGAGGCATCTGCAGCTAAAATATGAATTGAATAAAATATATTTTCTGTTACAGACTGTGGTGAGCATGGGAAAATGAAGAGGGGGGGAGTGTCATTAGTACCGAAAATTACCACTAACAAAGATTTACACTATTTGAACCGAAACCATTTCAATAATTACAATTAAAACTCGGAAAATAGATCGTGCAAATTTCATTTCAAAATATTCACCGATTTCATCATTACATCAATAAACAGATTGTGGTAAGAATGGGGAAACGGAGGGAGGGGTTAGTACCAAAAAATTACCAATAGGAGAGATTGATACTACCTGAACCGAAAACATTGCAGTAATTAATTACAATTAAAACTCATAAAAAAATAATAAAGTTGTGTGAAATGGGTACCAAATTATGCGTAAAAACGCAGAATCTTGCAGTTTCCCCTTCTTTTTTAAGTTCTGGTTTATTAAGGCTTTTTTTTTGGGGGGGGGGGTCGGACCATGATTATATATTAACGCATTGCACAAAACTACGCAAACTGTTATAAGTTTGTGTCTTTTAATTCCTAACAGTGTCTGAACCCTGGTAATGTCTGGAGTTTATTGTTGTTTTATCTGCATCACTGTCCAGTGTTACGTCTCAATTAGTCAAAATCTTAGTCATAATTATATATTAATGCATTTCTCAGAACTACACAAAATGTTACGTATAAGTTTGTGCCTTTTATTCAAAACTGCTGGTTTACTTGTTTTTTGAACTATCACTAACTTTGACCTTTTCGGGCAACCTCATCAAACCAAGTCTTTCCCTAACAGTGTCTGAACCCTGGTAACGTCAGGCCTTTATTGACGGGATCTAATTTTCATGTTGTTGTATCTGCGTCACTGTCCAGTATTACAACTCAATCAGTCAAAGTGTTTGTCTTAGTGGTCCACGCCCACAATTCCCCCTCCCACTTTTTTTTCTTTGGACATTTTTCCTTTTTGTTAAGCATCTAGATGTGCACTACCCGGTGATATTCTACCTGTTCTCTACTTACGTTGTGTGATGGAACAAACTTTTTTTTTGTGGGTGGGTTAGCAGACAACCTCTGGATCATCCGACTCTTGACCACTCCATCTTAGTGATTCTGACACGCAATCAAATTCGTTTAACCATTACGTGTCGAGTTTTTTTCTGTTGCAATCTACTTTGACAGGGTGGGGCACTAATTCTTTTCATGCAAGGGCCCTGGACAATAGCTCATGATAAAATTCTCACCGCGTGAGTCTGGCGCGAGAGAAAATAAATAAAGACGATATATATAAATATATATATCAATTTACTGGAATGAAATTTATTTTCGACAACATGATGGGTGGGGATGCTGCTTTTGTTGTCATAAAAAGGACGCAAAAAGGAGGGGGGGAGGGAAAATAACTCGTTTTGGAGCACGATTTATGTATGTCTGTCCGTCCTTCGATGCGTCTGTAGGTGAGGAGGGTGGATGAAGGTTATGATTGGAGTTTTTCTAGCAGACGTTATTCCAAGAACAGCAGACAAAAGCTCGTTAAATGCCGTTTCTCTATCAGTTCAATGCAACCTTGTAGAATTTGTGATCTGTGACCAGAAATGCATTAGAAGTTTTTAATAAGCTGATCATCTTTCATTGTTTTTCCGATTGAATTTTACTTTCCATTCTGTTCTTCAATCAAGTGTGGTTTTCTTAATGGTTTTTTTTACCCGATTTTCGGTTTTAACTTGTGGGGTTATCGGTTAGTATATTGTGTGCAGTCGTGTGTATCTTTCGGCTCAGTAGTTAACATTCTTTAAGCGTATTGGTATTGTTCACTGAGTGTAAGACTTATTTCTCAGTTTTGTATCTTTCCTACCATTATATTAAAGGATTTTTGTGCAATAGCTTTATCTTCTGATACAGTTTATATTATTACAAATAAGTGATGAAAATAAAATTAAAAAAAATAATTTGTGCATTTAGAATGCTGCATTGAAAAAGCGGAAAATCTAATAAAATTTGTTGTAATCTGCTTAATTGAAAAATTGAATAGGCTTAGTTATTAAAATTATCGGTCAGAGCACAAATAGCGTGTTTATTATAGTCGACAAGCATTGTATCTAAAATAAATTTTCATTTCTTTTAATGCCAGAAAGAAAAACAAAGAATATAACCGGTCTCGTTTTGAATATTCAAATTTATTTATTTCTAAGAAACGGTTATTTTTTATATTTCAGATAATAATCAAAATTAGGTTTAAGTTGTATGGCTTACTGTACCTATAATTAAGCTTGTTAGTGCTTCAGACGCAGATTTAAAGTAAAAGTGTTCACTTCAATCAAAACAAAATCTATTAAATATCGTTGAAAGATGATAAAAATATTAAAATTATTTTATAGAATTTTATTTTTTACCCATAAAAGTGGCTTGTGTTGACTTCATATTTATAATTAATTAAACTGTGGTAATAATTTTAAAAGTAAATATTATATGTAAATTATTTACTTCATATGTATAATTAGTTAAATTATGGTAATAATTTTAAAAATAAATATTATATGTAAATTATGTAATTACTTAGAGGATCTCTGATTCATTTTCTCCATTATTTTTTGTTCTTTTAATGTGTCTTTATTAATTTATTTTAATATTCGAGAAATAGTAAAAAATTCCATC
>JAPMOQ010006205.1:692861-726113 GCA_026543055.1 Argiope trifasciata
TTTTCTAACAATTTAATATTTTTTTAGATATTCAGAATTAGAGATTTAAAAAAAAATGTTTCATTTAGTATTCAGTTCAAACAATTCATATCCTTGATATAAGTAATTCCTTATGAGAAGCTGAATATTGGTTTATTGCTTAAATATAAAGAAACATATAGTTGCATTTTATAATTGAACATTGCTATTGAAATATTTGCATGAAATTTCACGCATAGGACTTATCAATTTTTTTTTTAATTCGAAGTCGGCCCTTGTGAAGCGCTTTCAAAAACATAAATGTGAGCTTCTTTTTCAGAAATATTAGAAAGCTTGCACATTATTTTTTTTATCAGTCATGTTATTTGCTTGAAGTATAAAGAAACTTTATGAATACTCTTAACAGTCAGTTTCCTCTTTAGAAATAATCTCTCTTCTAAATAGTCTTTATTCATCAGATAATATTTGGAAATTATTTCCAGGAAATTAATTTGGAAACTTTTTCCAAATTATTTTTATTAGCATATTCTTTAGTTGTCCAATTGTCTTTTTCCAATGATTTCTTGAAGGGCAAAAGAACTTAGTAGTATTGCACTCTTTCAGATCGTGTGTAACTGTCTCTTTGTTTTTTAAATGCTACTAATAAGATGTTTATCATCTAAATTAATAAATTTCGAAAGCGCATTCTCATTCTTTGGAAATAATGTTATTAATTAAATATGATGAATAAGACAAAATATTAATACTAGAAAACAGGAGTTTGCTATTGCGTCAGCAACATGCGAAACATCGGTAGTCATTTGCTGCTTTCGAAATGTTCATTCTTAAATGGCATTTTGAATACATATGTATTTTGAACTTGTAAATGAAGTATGCCAAAGGCAAAATAATATAAATATTTTTTTTTCTTCATATTTCGAAAATAACAAAAAATTCTTCTAAATTTTACATTAATTTATGTGCATAAAATGTATGCATTTCTGTAACTTAAGTGTAATTAAATTCCTTTCCAATTTCATTTAATTCTATCTTGCGTATACACAATTTCGATCTTAAGTTTTGAACATTGCCCTAATTCAACTTAAAATAATTAAATTCACTATAAAGTTGTTACTCATATAAAAGTGGTTTTTATTGTAAATAAAATCAACTTATAATTTAACTTGCAAATTTTTTCTACTACTAGACATGATATTTTTATCCCTAACTGTCTAGGAAAAGCTCATTTAAAAATCTTGGAAATGCTGTGATTGCTTCAAAGCATCGAGTTCTATACTTACTTTTGGAATGAGTCTTGTGTTTTCTGCATACATCGTAACTACTTGGAAGCACAAGAAATTTTTCGAGAGATGTACATGAATTTGCTCGTCATTTTGAGTTTTCCTTCTGTAGAACAACTTTCAACCTTAACAGTATATTCCCTTGTTACGAAACGAGAATTTTCGGAATATTTGGTTATAGGAGATGTTCGCTTTTCCGTAATGCTCATGGCCTTGCTCTCAGCTACACGAATCGATTCCCCTTTTCTGAAAACGACGTCAGATGAAAGTTGTAAATTTATCTCTTGGGGCAAATACTGTACATTGTGATCGCCTTGTTGGAAGGAATAGCGCAATGAAGCTAAAGATATTGCTCGTTTCTTGAAACATTTTTGAGTTTTTCTTCTGCAAATCAAAGACCAGTGAACGATCTGCTTAGCACTTCTTGAATGTCTCATTAAATTGCTGTTTTAAAATTCGAAAGCTCTGTAAAAGAAATAATTGTCTTATATATATTTTTAATCACTATTTTTATCTAAATGGCATTTTTAAGCATCAATGCATCGAGTTCTATACCTATTCTTGGAACGAGTCGTGTATTTTCTGCATACATTCTACTTGGAACAAGAAATTTTCGAGAGATTCGCATGAATTTGCTCGTCATTTTGAGTTTTCCTTCTGTAGAACAACTTTCAACCTTAACAGTATATTCTCTTGTTAGAAACGAGAATGGTTATAGGAGATGTTCGCTTTTCCGTAATGCTCATGGCCTTGCTCTCAGCTACACGAATCGATTCCTCCTTTCAGAAACGATGTTGGATGAAAGTTGTAAATTTATCTCTTGGGGCAAATACTGTACATTGTGATCGCCGTGTTAGAAGGAATAGCGCAATGAAGCTAAAGATATTGCTCGTTTCTTGAAACATTTTTGAGTTTTTTTTCTGCAATTCAAAGACCAGAGAACGATCTGCCTAGCACTTCTTGAATGTCTCATTAAATTACTGTTTTAGAATTCGAAAGCTCTGTAAAAGAAATAATTGTCTTATATATATTTTTTATCACTGTCTTTATCTGAATGGCATTCTTAATGACTAGAATTAAGCAATTTTGATGATATAATGGTTTGCGAGATGGCTCCAAGTGTTAAATAATGTGTATACTTTAAAATCTTATATAAATAAAAATGTTTGTCTGTATATCTCTTATGCGCTGCCGTACCGCTCATCGGATTGGGATAAAACTTTGCATATTTATTACTTGCACTTGCGAGATGGTTAGAGGCATAGGAAAATTATGTCATCTATAAAAATTATTTTTGAATTTATTGACCACATCTATTTACCAAGGATTATTGTCAAATTAAATTGCCAAGGAGACACAATAGTTTTTTTCACATAACCAGCTGGATGCTACGACTTGGACTGTCAAAAAATTAATTTGTTTCTTCTGAAGACGGAAAAAATATATTGCAAACCTTAAAGGTCTTGAATAATAAAATATAAAAAAAAAGAATAGAATAAAAATTAGTAACACTTCTATTTTTAAAATCAGTCAGCTCCAATGAATGTATTCATTTACGATATATCCAAGGTTATTTCTTCTGCGGCAGCAACGCGCCAGGTACCAACCAGTTTTTGTATACATTCTATTACCGTTAATAACTCAAAAAAAAATCAAGTGATTTAAGATGTTTGCAGTTAAAATCTCATACGTTTTGTTTTTATGCGTTTTATCCTATGCAATTTATTTATGAATTTCATTAGATAAACGAATGAAAAACGTTTAGTTTTGATCAAATTAATAATTTTAATTCTCGAACTTTTTCTTTCTGTAAATATAACATTTAAAAGTGTACAAGTTTATAAATTCTGCCAAAAAATGGTAAAGTTCTGAAGAAAGATGCAATTAGAGATTTGAACCATTTTATGTCGTTTCATTTCTTATGATGCTATTCCTTTTTAATTTGTTTTAGTGCTTCAGTTTTTTTTTAATTTAAAAAAAGATGTGTATATTTAATAAATTAAATGTTTACATAAAAAAATTACATTGCTTTAACAATGCTGTGTACTACTTGAATTAGAATATTTACATCAAATTGTTTTCAAATATATGTTACTCATTAGTGTGATAATTTTAATCTCTTAAATTGTAAGAGATGGTCTGGATGATGAATTAAATCATTATTTTAGATGATCTGGATGATGAGTTAAATCATTATTTTAAATAAAATTGAATTGAAAGAAGTAAATATAGTATTGTACAATTTTATTGAAGAAAGAAAAATTCTGTGTCAGTTTATAAAATCCTTGTTATTATAGTAAATAGTGTAATGCTCTATTGCTTGCAGTATCGTGTTCTGTACTGCATCGCACTCTAGTTTATATATAAATTTTGATTAAAAAATCAACCGGCATGGAAATTTATTTTCATTTATATAAAATCTGATCTCTAAGAAATGGTGAATTAATGATTTTTTTTCAATATTTTTAACGTTTTAACATTCATAAAAATCTTCCATATTCTGTTTCAAATGGAAAATTGCGAATTCCTTAATTACTCGCACACACAAGAGAAAAAAAAAAGCTTGCATATTCCGTTTTAAATAAAAAAATTATTCCTTAATTACTCACTGTTAATAAAGTATTGTTTTCTTTAAAGAAAGCCATGCTGGAGGTAAATGTTTAAGTATTCTTTTTTGATTATGCATGTGAAATGTATGGTTATGAAATTAAACTTAATTTAATCTAATGTGGTTTTGCCGAAATCATTTAAAATAAATGCTTGAAATCTTTGCGTGTTTCAAAATGATTCTTCAATTCCCCTAGCACCGAATTAAATTCTCAGGAAGTTAATCAATGCACTACTAACAATGGAACATTAGATTCAAAATAACCAATTTTGATTCTTGCTAAACAAAAATTCGGAAGATTTCTATGGCCTTAAATTATGCCCTTTTTCCTGTCTTCTGAAACGTTTACCGAAGTGGAAAAATCCATTAATTTGTCGAGAGTGACAATTGTCTTTTAATCCCGCGTTAATACGTTATTTAACCTCTGTAAACCCTCACAGTCAGGCCAGTTCTTAGGCGTTAATAGCTCTCCCCGATTAGCATGCTAATTAATAATCGTTTCCCAAATGAGTCGTTACCGATTAATTACACCAGGACTTGGCGAATCGTGTGGATTGGTGGAACATTTTTCGTTTCTTTCGTGACGGGAGGAATGGCACAGTTCGTTATGATAGCAATCGCAATGGCGATGCCGGAAAAGAAGCGTTGCTTTTGCAATCAGCAGGAAAAGTTCTCACTAACGGAGTTGGTGGCACTCGCAGAATGCGGGAGCTCTCTCAAGTGGGAATATGGCGTGAATGAAGAAATTAAGTTGCATGTTAGTGGTGTCGCTAGTGGGAATTCTTGGGCTTTTATTACTTGTCTGAGAATGGCGCGTGCTATTTATAATAGAATTTCTAAGGGGGATCGTTTGTTCGGAAGAATCCTCACTCTTTCTTTGCTTTCGTTAAATCCCAGATCTCGTCGGGATAATGATGTAGAATCCCATTATGGGACTAAAAATATGAAATGCGGATTATATTGAGGCGATGTCTATTATTTTGCAATCTAAGCCGAAAAGGTTATTCAAAGGAGTTTTTGAATCTGATGATATAGTATTTTCTTCCATGATTAGAAGTGTGCACTAATATATTAGTAATTATATAACATCTTTAGATTAGACTTTGAATTACCGAATAACGGATATGTGGTGAAATCTGATTTTACGGATATCAAAATGTACATTTTGAGATCCATTTAATCTAATGTTATCAGCAAAACCACATTAGATTAAATCAAGTTTAATTTCATAACCATACATTTCACATGTATAATCACAAAATAATACTTAAATATTTACCTCCACTATAGCTTTCTTTTCATAAAACAATGCATTTTTAACAGCGAGTTATTAAGGAATAATTCTTCATTTAAAATCGAATATGCAAGCTTTTTTTTCTTGTGTGTGAGAGTAATTAGGGAATAATATAGAAGGACCAACTTACCCGAACGAAATCCTAAGCATATCTTTTGAAGGCTATTTCAAAAGAAATTTCCTATTTAAATTGAATTTTGGGTCTAAATTTTTCCTACTAAAAGTATTCTTTAAAGCTGTTCTTGAAATGCACCTTATCCTAAATTTATTTAAAATTACTTGTGTGTCTAAAAGGACCAATAAATATTCTTGATTCAGCCATAGATATTTTACCATTATACATTTATTTTAAAGAAGTAGATGTTAAAATTCAAAAAACGTTTCCACATGTTATTTCGCATGATTATTCTGCCCCATCTTTGATAATTTTGATAGGTGGAGCAAGTATTTTTTTATAGTAGTATTTTTACTAGTAAAATAAATACATTTGGGGAAACAATTTGAATTCTTTATTAAACTTATTGATGTTTTCTCAAAATGAACTAATTGCTTCTTCAAAAATATTCTTTTGAATCATTCGTTTTTCAAAGTTGAAAGTTAAGATATTGAAATATTTCTTGAATGAAAGTGCGATAAGAAATAAGAAAAATTACCCTAGTCCGAAAATAAACATTTATATAATGATTTATTTTGTAATGCTAAGATCATGAAATTAATGTGAAAATAAAGATTTTTTATAACATCGCTTCCAAATTATTTTTTGTTATTCATAAGAAAGAAGTACAATTTTTCCAAATATAAATCAAAAAGTAATGCACTGATTGATTATTACCAAATTACATTGGTTGATGATTAAAACAAAATTAACAAAAATGTTAATTAAACGTTTATATTAAATATTTTAAGAAATTGCGTATTTATTTTAATTCGTTTTCTGTTTCATTGTTAAGCCGAATGTCTCGCACTTTTTATTTTATCTGTTCTCTAAAATCAATCTGAGTCAGTATGGTTTTATTTTTTGCTTCGTTCAAGTTTTCATAATTTATTTCTTCTAAGATCATATTGAATGCTTTGAAAATGAATGTCGAATGTTTACAGTTTTTTTTTTGTCAGGAATGAAAAGGGATTAATTAAGAAAATATTAAGCATATTTGAAAATATTCTAATTTAGCAATGACCAGTAATACTTACCAGTTGATTGATGAAATCTAATTACTGGTAAGAAATAGTCAATATTTTTCTGTAGTAAATGGGTACTTTTAACAATAACATCTGGAGAACAAGGAAGAATGCCATAGGTATAAAAATTAAGCCTATGCTAATAAATAAAAAATGCGCGCTATTTATGTTATTTATTTATTTTGCTTCTTTTTATTATCTTTCTTTTTTCTATTTTGAAACTGTGGAGAACAGATAAAATTAAACATGTAAGAAATCTCTTGTCCATAGTTATTGTTGATTGTGAAATTATCCAAGAATATACATATGAAAGACCTAGGAAGTCCATTACGTGTTTGAACTTAAATAATGTTTTATATAAAAATACAACCTAGAAATTCTTCACAAATGTGGAATTCGTTTGTTGGTTTTCTAACATTTTTTTTTCTAATGAAAAGTAATTGTCCTGTAGACATTGTCAAATAACTAATATTTTCCTTTTCTTTTATAGGTAAGCTATATTATGATCCTCAAAAGAATAAAGAAAATTACTCTGAATGATAGGTGAGAATACCATAGAAACTTTTATATTTATCCATGTATACAATTAGGCTTGCTAAATTGGAAATTCTGAAATAATAATAATAGAATTAGATCGTGCATAGCATATATAATAAAAAAATTATTTTTTGTTAAATTTTGAAATTTGATTCTTATGTTAACTTTCTATTTGTATAATGTAGGTGTCGCTAAAATCTTTTGGAATCTCACATTCGGAGTTTGAATATTCCATGAAGCAAGTTTAAATAAAAATCGAATTGTGTTTTCAAAAAACGCTTGTATAAATACCTTCCGGGGTGTTAGTTAAGTTGCTTAGAAAAGTCAATTTTTTTCCCTCCTTATTCCACTTAACCTTTTAAAATTAAAGCTTTCACTTTTTTTAATCATTTTTTTTTAAATAAATTCCAGTCGTTGTGTTTTCTGGAAAAATAATTAACGAGTGCAACTGAAATGTACAACTCAATGTAACATGAAAAAAAATATATTCTTGCAGCTTATTTCATTTCTGAACAGATATAATCTCATTTTAAAAAGGCTGTGAGGTATTAATTATAATAAAACTCGCACTTTAATTAGGAAGTTATTTTTTAATATCAGTTTGAGGTTGAAAATCTAAATCGGCAAGGCTAAAGCATTTCCTGAAATCTTTATAAATCTCTTTTTGGAAACAATTTCTTTTTACCATCTTTAATTAACTTTTCAGAGTGAGTATTCAAAAATAGATAATAGCCGGAGCGTACTTCATGTGTGCTTCTTTCCCTGGAGATTATAGATACTACTTAGAAGATAATTAATTTCTTTTGAATTCCATTTTTTATGTCTTTTCTTTTGGGAAAAAGACAAAAATCATACCAGATCTCCAAAAAAGTAAATACTAAAAACTGCAAAAATTGTATATAATCGAAATTACTTTATTTAAATAACTTTGGAGCGATCTGGTGGGGTTTTTTTCTTTGCAATTCCTTGCCTTTTAATTGTCTAATTAAATATCAAATTCCTATTAACTCTGAGACAATTTCTAATCCCGATTTTTGTCGATAAAGACCCTATCTCTTATTTAGGAGTCTTAAAAAATTCAACAACAGTGTAACTGAAACCGCCAAAACATTATCGCGATTATGTAGAACGTTTGAGTCGCAACGGAAATTAGAAAACGGAAGTTTGTTTTTATTCTTTCATTCTTTTTCTTTTATCTCATAGGATTTCTTTCGAATTTTCTTCACTTCCGGGTTTTCGACGAAGTTAAAGTTTCTCTTTTGATATTATATTCCGTTACAAAGAAAATTTTTAATTTTCCACTTAGCCGATTTCAAACTCAAAAAGAAAGCAAAAAAATACTGTATAAAATTACAGAAATATAATTCAGAACAATATTTTAATTTATGATGTATCTGGATTTCTTTCTAAATTCACAGCTGAGATTTGAATTGTTAATTAGAATCTAATCCACAGAATAATAAAGGTTGGAATTTTAAAAGCTTTAAGAATATGAAAAGTATAATAAAGAATTGTAAAAGGTTTCTAATTTCTTAACTGAGATTTATTTGAATTGCTAATTAGAATTGAATCCACAAAATAATGGAAGTTAAAAAAATGAAAGCTTGAATTCAATTTCTAATTCATCATCAAGTTAAAAGTAAAATAAGGCCTTATACATGTTTCATTAAGCTGTTGCTATGCATTAATTTGAAATGAAAATTTGTAACTTATATTTACATTCAGCATATTTATGCTATGAATTGTATAGATCTGAAATTTTATTATTTGCATTTTCTTTTACTCGAATAAGTTTTCTTTATATCTTTTTATTATATTAGATGAAAGTTCGAATATAAAAATCCAAAATTATCTCACATAAAAAATAAAGTTGAATTCTATAAACAAAAATAAATTCATTTTTCTTCGGCATTTTTTATCTCAGATTTGTTCAGTAAAGGGGGGAAAAAGAAAGAAAGAATTTTCTTTAATTTATAGGCTTGCAAATTTGTACTGTCTTATGTTTAATGATATGAAAAAATTACATGTTTCTAATCAAACTCATATGCGTGCAAACTTATTTATATTATATACATATTTTTCACAATGAAAATATACTGGTGTATCGATCAATCAGAAAAAAAAAATATCAGTATTAATGGCTAGTTAGAATATATATATATATACACACACACACCAGCGGTGACCGAGCTCCGCTCGGAGAAAACAGGTACCGAAGCTAACTCGAAGATTTAAATTTTCAATTGCGATTTATCAAAACAATACATGCCATAAGAAAATTTGTGAAACCATTGGTGAAAAGATAACCGGTTAAAGTGCACCATTGTAAACTATTCTAAACAAAGTTAGAGTTTGGAAAGGGAACTATTCTATACAAAGGTAAAGTAAAGGTAAATATTGAAGTGTGTTGAAGTTCAATATTTTTGACAAATTTATTTAGAAAAACCAAACATATATACATACATAAGAAACATATTATAAACCTATAACAGCATAAACATAAAACTTTATTAGTTCGCCATATTGGCTATAGATGGCAACACGTTACCGCTTGAAAATTTAAGTAGCCATTATGGCGAACAAATAAAGTTTGAAAATATCCTATCTGTAACTCCGAACCGCTCGACCGTAGCGCTTCAAAACCGGCGCCAATCGATTCCTCGTGGCCAAAAACCCCAGAACTCCAAGTTTACCGGAGTTTATTAATTCTGGGGCGATTTTCGACTTGGCAACCATTCCTCGTATTATATATATATATATATATATATATATATATATATGGGACAAAAAATGAATTACATAGCTCAGTAACTTAGGAAAGAAAAAACCAGTTATATTAAAATAAGTTGTATGCAGAATAACATGTTCCAACGGTAAAAGAAAAGAATGGTAGTAACTCTAAAAGAAGTAACTAAGAAGAAGTAATAACGAAATAAAGCAAAAAAAAAAAATTACATATCTGGTTTCTAATCAAACTCATGTGCGTGCAAACATATTTATATACATATTTTTCATATTGAAAATATGAAAAATATGTATATGGTGAATCGATCAATCAGAAGAAAAAAATATCAGTAATAATGGTTAGGTAAAAAAGAAAATTTGTGGGAGAAAAATAAATTATATCGATCAGTAACTTAGGAAAGAAAAAAAAAACAGTTATATTAAAATAAGCTGTATGCAGAATAACATATTCCAACAGTAAATGAAAAGAATGGTAGTAACTCTAAAAGATTTAATCTCTCGTGGTTTCCTCTATCAAAATTCCACATCGGAAAATACCTACTAATACCGACACTACCTACTACACCGAATTTCAAAATTCATTAAATGAAGATATGAAAATGGCGCAACCCCAAATTTTTTCCCCCCATCGGCCGTTAAAACCGCAATTTCCCCCTTTTTTGGCTGTATATTTGTTGCCTAAGGTTCCCCGGCTTGATGCAAGGCGTGAAGCTAGCGACTTTATGCTTGGTCTAACGCTTCTTTAAAATGCCATCCGAAAAGAGGGGTAAAAACGCAAAATAATTCCAAGAATTTAAAAGAAGAGAAAAATCAATTCCTTCCTTGCAAGAACTCTTTTCCCCCTTCCCATATTAATTGAGAAGAGTTCTTATTTTTCTGTTTATTACTTACCTCGCCCACCCCACTGGACCATTGTGAAAATATTCTTGGAAGAATTCGAGAAAGTGGAATTTTAATTGGAGACCGGAAATCATCGAATAGCGCGGGCTATTCTAAACAGCGGCCTTTTCCATTTACAATTCAATGAGTTGAGTTTTCGAATAAACAACTAGATGGTACAATAGGATTTCTTTTCAACTCGCCCTAGCTTTTGTCCTTCCTTTTTTGGAAATTGCGTTTAGGATTGTCAAGACCAGCTCAGAGGGAACCGCCGAACTGTGTTTTTGTCCATGAACTGTTCTGCACTCTAAACAGTAGTTCATTAACGTTGGGGGGACGGACTCAGTTGGGGTTTGAACAGAGTGTCTCTGTGTGGATGGAGTAGTGGTTTGGAAAGTCTTTTATATTCCAGAAGGAATACACAACCCCTCATTTATTTCGAGCCGGATAAAAAAAATATGGTATTTGAATTTCAAATAAATAATACAACTTTCTCAGAAAAATATTTAATTACCGAGTTAATTATAGACTAGTTTGAAATAATTTAAATATTTTGGATCTGAATAACAGAAGTGTGATCGGATCGAAAATGATACTTTCACGGTTATTTACTTATTAGACTTAATTGAAGTATTACAACTTCGGAACATTTACAAAATTTGGATCTAAATAACAAAAGTGTGATCGGATCGAAAATGGCACTCTCACAGTTAGACTTATTCGAAGTATTACAACTTTTTCAGGAAGATATTTAATTACCAAGTTAATTATAGTCTGGTTTCAAATAATTGAAACATTTAAATAATTAGGATCTAAATAACAAAAGTTTGATTGGATCGAAAATGATAGTCTCACGGTTATTTACTTGTGAGACTTAATTGAAGTATTGCAAATTTTTCAGTAAAATATTTAATTACCTAGGTAATTATGAACTAGTTTGAAATAATTGAAACCTTTAAAAAATTTGGATCGAAATAACAAAAGTGTGATCGGATCGAAAATGATACTTTCACGGTTATTTACTTGTTAGACTTAATTGACGTATTACATTTCTTGAGTATTGAAACTGCTTTTGAAGGGAAATGAAGATTTTCAAACTTTTCCTTTATTGAAGAAACATTTGTTTCGATTTTTGGAAACTTTAAAAACATTCAAATACATGCTAAATATAAATTTTGTAATTTAATTGGTACATTTAAAAAGGTTAAATATTTATAATTAAAAGATTCAAATTAACAAATTTTAAATTGAGGGTCTATTTTAGTAGGCATACAAACAGAGGTTAAGGTTTGAATGACATTGTGTGCAACTGATGTTGGCATAAATATATTTTCAATTGTATATTCGCATTTTTTTTCTCATAATTTCGTTTAAAAAACCGAATGTTGATTTAAATATATTCTTAATTATTAAAAAAATTAATGTTTAATCTCATTATACCAGATAAATTAAAAATTTATCTTAATGTATACTACCACCGTAGAACAACAAGGAGTTTAATTAATATCTACATTTATTTTTTCATAAAACAAAATTCGAAATTAGTTGAATAAAACGTCACAGGAATAATTTATTAGTGAAAAGAGACAAAGGATTTGCATGTAGTAGAGCTTAATTTTACCCTTGTCTCCCCCACCCCCCAGGAATAATACCAGAGTGAACATCATAAAATGCTTTCAAGTTTATTTTCCATGCAATGCCTTCTTGTCTCTGAACTTCTTTTGACAACATCTCAAAACGGCTTCCATTAATGATATTCCATGGAAGTAAACAAGGGCTCAAAGGAGATACAATGTTTCCAGATCCTTTCGGTGCCAGAAGTCCCACCGTAAATAATTCTTGCGCCTTCGTTTTTGAAGTTGATCAAGGTCCAAGCAACCCACACACTCGTACAATATGGCATATTAAGTCTCCTGCAGGATGGTTGGCATAACCTTGTTTTTCGTTTACCCGAGAGACGACTAAAAGATCGTAAAATTGTCCCGAATCCTGGAGACGAATTGCAATTCTCCTGAAATGTCTCATAATATACGTCGTAGTGTGTGGGGATATTACCCAGAGATTGGATGCGGGCAGACAGACAGTCTGGAGCCCAGGGTCGCATGCCTTAAATAGATCCAATAGATTAGCTGCTCCTATAGATTGGCGGCATCATGAGCACATAAATTTTCTGACTTCATACGACTGTCTTTACTTAATTGAGTTCCTTTTTTTCTTCTTTTTTTTTGCGCTCTTTGTTATATCCCAGTTTGTTTAGAAAATAAAAGATATTAAGTCAGCGTTTTGACGGAGAATATTTAATATACTCGGCTGTTTATTTTCCTCCAATCGGACACGGAATCTATGCACTTTGCCGTGGATGGCTTTTTAAATGGATTGCTCTGGATTTAAAAAATAGAAATTGGAATGGTTGGGAGTAAAAATTTAATTCCACTGCGCTGGAAGATGATTTAAATAAAATGTACTGTCTCTTTTTATAAATTTAGTTTGTACTTTTTTTATTTACAGTTCATTATTTTTGACAAAATTATTGGTTTTTGATGTCATCAAAGTAATTTATATATTTTTTTAAATGGAATGGTTGGGAGTAAAAATTTTAATTCCACTGCGCTGGAAGATGATTTAAATGAAATGTATTGTTTCTTTTTATAAAGTTAATTCGTAATTTTTTATTTACAGTTCATTATTTTTGACAAAATTATTGGTTTTTAATGTCATTAAAGTAATTTATATCCCAAAAAGCATATCTGCAATATATTTTTAAATGATTAAAGAAATCAATTGTTTCCCCTATCACAGTCTGATTTGTGGATATTGTAGTTTTCACTAGTTTTGATAGCATCTCCCGTTAATTGGAGCATATTAAATTCTGGAAGATCTTTCTTTTGTTGTTAACTAAGTAATATATAATTCCTACTTCAAATTGTTGATGATTTTAGTAAGTCTAAATGAAATTTCTCTAAATTTCTATAAAAGTAGTATATACAATAAAAGTATGCCAGAGATTCAGTGGTTAGCTAGATGTTGACATTCTTTTTTAAATTATTGTTATCAGATACTATAATATCAACAGCATATCTCTAATATGCATGATAAATAATAAGTTTAAATGATAAGTTTCTTATAATCAGGGTTTTATGCTTTTACTAAGAAGTAGGAAATAATTTTTTCATTCAAAATATGAACGCCAAAACATAATCCCAAAAGGGGAAAGAAAAACTCTGAAAAAAAATTCTAATTTTAATCACATTTAAATACAGTTTAATTTTAATCATTATTTTGGAGATCTTTTTCTTGTGGCAATTTTTGTAGCTTAACTTCTTTATGGTACTGTTTACCACGATTTATTTTTCAGGATTTTTGTTTTGAAGGCCATATTTTTGATTAAAAATCATTTTTCATTTCAATTTCATTTTACTTCAACTTTGTCTCCTACTTTGCTATTATAAATATTGTAAAGACATAAAATAAAAATTATTATTTCACTACCTGTTAGTGACAGGCTTATCAAATTAAAATTAATCGATAGTTAAATTTTGAAAATTTTCGATCATTTGTTATGCTCAAGAACGCATAATTGTACATAATTACAGATTTCCTCGAATGAATGAAAAATCAATTATAAACGTCAACTTTTACAAACAAGTCAGATTTAAAAAAAAGACATGTCAAACAAGATTACAAACTTACATTCCTTTATATATATATATATATATATATATATATATATATATATATATATATAATTCATGCAACCACAAACCCATTAAAACCTATTTCCTGAGTCCCCTTAATTTTTGGGTCACGAGGGGTCAGAACTATTGGACATTGTCCAAGGCCTCTCACAGAAAAAATCCCTTATTTTGAATCCTTGCCTAGCGGTGACCCTTGAAGAAGTCTTCATGCCGGATTCTTTTTCTGTTGGTTGTAGTTTAGATTCGGTTGTGTTTCTTTTTGCTTGGTTATATACGATTATATATATATATAATATACGATTAAAATTTGAAGTTTTTGTCCAATAACTTTTGGTAAATTTGGTAATAGTTTTTCAGATTCTTGTCATTGTATACTTACCTCAAAGAATAAGTAGAATAAAAAAATATCTAAATAATAAGTTGTGTTGTTCCCAGTATTGCCGTATGAAATTCCACTCATGTTATTCAACTTCATGAAATTTGTTTAATTTATGATAAGCCGTTGAAAAGCTCAAATATCCTGTTCTGTGTTTGATTTTTACGAAACATATTCAAAACAAATCCATTCACGTTGCTACTGTCTCATGAAATCGATTAAATATTTTCTTCAATTTTTTTTTGTATATATAATTAAGTATTTTGAAAGCTCTTCTGTTTAATAAGTGATTGTTCTTTCATTTCGAACATGAGAAATCAGTTGCACTTCATTTATCTAACTCATTAACCTCGTTCGCAAACAGTAATCACACAAAAGGAAAATTGCAGTTTTTGCCGTTAACTTAATCTCAGATTTTAATTTTTTTTATTATTTAATCTGTTTATTCTATTCTGAAGAATGTTAAAAACTGTTAAATATTATTGATTCGACTTAATCATGCTGGGTTAATCTTATAATGATGATAAGATTCATGTAGGCCTATTTGGTCAATTTCGTTCGCTAGGTTAGGGCTTAATATGTCCGAGTAATTTTTGGAGCATTCGATTTGAAATCCAAAAATTCCATTCCTTTCAATTCTATTAAAAAGAATGGTGACTATTTATTTGAAGACTGGAATTTTGATCATAATGAATAAGTCAATCAGACTTCCGAAATATTGATATCTAAAAGACTTAATATGTCCGAGCCAAACTCGGACACGCCATCTGACATACCTTACAATTGTTGGTGATTAAAAAGAAGTTGTTCGGATATATAGACACTAAATCCTCACTCACGGGAAAGGGTAATGTCTTATAACGTTTAATTTATTTAAGGCTTATCATTTTTTTATTTGAGGAAAGGAATCCTGTCAAGATGAAAAGTTGCGTACTTTAAGATTTTCTTTTCATTAATAGTGCAATCTTTGTATGGAAATAACGACATTTTAGTTTCTTTTTAGTCACTTAACGTAAATTTCTTTTTTTAAAAGAAGCTTGATTTAAAATATTAGTTTAATTATTTTCGTATCAGCAATCTTTTCACACCCATGAGTCCCCCCCCCTAAAAACCTATGCTTCTCTACTCCTATTTTTTTAAACCCTAAAATTGTCGTAAGAAAATTTGAGTATTTAGGAATTCAATAGAAATCTACGTCTAAGATAATTAAGAATTTTCCTATTTGTTGCAATAAAAGAAAGATTTATGTTAGCATAGGCATTGTACTGCTTGGTTAATTTCATGATGCATGTTTACAGTAGATCGCACTAAAATAAATTATTTTTTTGTTCAAAAATAACAATTTCTTAATTTCTGTAAAATTGAAGGTGTATTCCTAGTTAAGGTGTATTTTCCCTTTCGTATCCTTTTGTTGTTGTTGTTCAATTGAAAATTCAACGCTCTTCCTTTGAAATTCCACAATTTGTTTCAATATTTGCTGTTCTCAACGGAACGGATTTTCTTTATCCAATGCACGGTCAATCGTCCTTTATTCCGTTTAACTTCCGGAAAATCTCCAGCAAAACTAATTTATTCAAAAATCCTTTAAAAAAAGGGGGGGTTAATGCCACTGACGCATAGGGAAAACCGGAGACAGTTTTCCCTATCCTTTTGGGAAACGTTGGGGGAAAAGATTACTGAAGGAGGGAAAACGAGGAAGAGGTTTAATAGCGTGTAATTACGTGTTTTTTATTTTTTTAATTCTTTTTCCGATGCAATTCAAATAGGAATCCCGTTTCACGCAGTATAGTAGAACGCACCGTTAAACGGAGCGTTTGCTGTGGGAAAAGACCCGCGCCGTAATTGGAAAAACGGGAGAAATTTAATTTTTAACGCACGAGGTATTTCGAACGTATCCTTGGAACGGAATTCATGGAAAATCTCGAGAGACATTTTCTGCGAATTAAAGGAATTATCTCTCCAACGTAATTCGAAAAGCGAACGGATTAACACTTGAGGACTGTCTAATTCAGAGAATTTCTTTTGAAATGGAAATCGAATGCACTTGTTCCTTTACGCCTAATGGAACGCAAAATGCAAAAGAAGATGCCAACATTTGATTTGCATCATCTTCTACTTGAAAATACCTTTTCCCGAGTTGCTTGTTATGTTATTGGAAAATGAGGGTACTCAGAGGTAGAAGCTTTTCAAGTGGCTTCATTTTAATTTGGAAGGAGATGGCATATTATTAGAATACTTATAAATAACTTTTTTGTCATTTAACATATTTGCGGGCATTAGTGAAAAAAGACAAAACTTAGTGAAGACACACAACGAACCAGTTAGTCAATGCTGTAGGTTGCATAATAATTTCAGAAAATTAAGGCTGCATAGAATGGATGTCTAATTAATTAGAATACTTATATAAATAACGGCTGCATAGAAAATTAAAGCTGCAAAGAATTGATGTCTAATTAATTAGAATACTTATAAATAACGTTTTTGTCATTTAATATGTTTGCGGACATTAGTGAAAAAAGATAGAACTTAGTGAAAACACACAACGAACCAGTTAGTCAATTATATAGATTGCATAATTATTTCAGAAAATTAAGTTTCTTGAATTAATTTCTAATCAATGCTTGCAAATGCTATTTTGTTGAATTATAATACTGAACCATTGATTATACTGTACGTTGTTCATCCAGAGGTAGTATAAGGATATTTTATTATGAATATTCTAAATTATATAAATTTTTGTATTTGGTTATCATATCATCAGTAATAATAAGTGATTCCCATCATACTCTACAATAATACTATCAATGATAGTCCAGAATACGTTCATCAAGGAATGACTTCCATCGTAATCTACTGTAATTCTTTCATTGATAATCCAAGTTTGCATTCATCAAGGAATAAGTAATTTCCATTGTACTCCACTATAATATTATCATTGATAATCCAAGAATGCATTCATCAAGGAATAATATGAATGTAATGAACTTTTGATAGTCAATCACAGTTAATGTATTGAAACATAATTGTTATTGATTACCAATTATGTCTTCAGGTTTTTGTTATCTTTGCCTAGCCTAGTTGGGTTTTTTTTAAATCCGTTTTACCCTGTTGAGACAAATCTCGGGATTTCTTCATTCTTTCTTTTTTCACAAACAGATATTCCTTCGTAAATGTACGAAAACTGCTGGTATAATATAAATATTCTCTGCTGCATAATTCAACAGAATGAGAAAATTTCTGAAAAATATTTCGCCTTGGGACACTAAATAGATTTCATTTTTTATGTGACTCATATAGAAGTGTTCTATCCACTCTTTGATGGGCTATCCAAATGGTTAATCTTAAAAAGTCATTTTCTCTGTCCGACCGTGTATGGTGGATGTGATCTACCGTCCCAAAGCTCTCACTGGTTCTTACTAGTATTAACAAAACCAAGCTAATGTTACTTGAGCGTGTCCATACTTTTTCCGGCCTCTGGATTCTTTTAACAAAAGCTGGAAGAAAATAATCGTTCAACTTCTTTGGACACTTTTTTTTTCTTCCTTATTTCCTTTTCCATCGAAAGTAAATACATATAAAAAAAGTCTAGTCAAGAGACTCATTTCCCCTTTTCTCCTTTTGTTTAATGTCCTGTCCGGCAACTTACGGTTGGGCGGAAGGGATGACTTCATCTAATCCGGAAAGAGATTCCGCTCATGATCAAAAGAATAATCTATATATAATTTTATTGCCCATCACCCCGGGTAATATGTTGTCGCGAAGAATAAAAGAAGATGGACGTCCTCCTCAATGGTGGCTTTTATTAAACGCATGTGTCCACAGCTCAAAAGACTTCGCAATGAGGATGGTAGTTGTCGGCACTTTAAGAGGCTGATACATGGCTCGATTCACCTTGTAGAAATGGTTCGAAGAAATATTCGTTGAGCTGAGGATTACTTTCAACTTAAAAATCGGAAAATTTTTCAAGATACTTAATTTAAAGGTTTCAGATTTTATTTTCTTGAAGGATAGAGTTTTTAATTCTTCCACTCATGAACAAAAGAATAATCCATGTATAATTTTATTGCCCATATTCGTTTAGCTTACTTTCAACTTAAAAATCAGAAAATTTTTCAAGGTACTTAGTTTAAAGGTTTCAGATTTTATTTTCTTGAAGGATAGAGTTTTTAATTTTTCCGCTCATGAAAAAAAGAATAATCTATATATAATTTTATTGCCCATCACCCCAGGTAATATGTTGTCACGAAGAATAAAAGAAGATGGACTTCCTCCTCAATGGTGGCTTTTATTAAACGCATGTGTCCTCAGCTCAAAAGACTTCGCAATGAGGATGGTAGCTATCGGCACTTTAAGAGGCTGACACATGGCTCGATTCACCTTCTAGAAAAGGCTCGAAGAAATATTCATTGAGCTGAGGATTATTTTGAACTTAAAAATCGGAAAATTTTTCAAAGTGCTTAGTTTAAAGGCTTAAGATTTTCTTTTCTTGAAAGATAATTTTAATTCTTCCACTCATGAACAAAAGAATGTGATCTATACATAATTTTATTGCCCATCACCCCGGGTAATATGTTGTCGCGAAGAATAAAAGGAGACAGACGTCCCCCTCAATGGTGGCTTTTATTAAACGCATGTGTCCACAGCTCAAAAGACTTCGCGATGAGGATGGTAGCTGTCGGCACTTTAAGAGACTGGTACATAGCTCGATTCACCTTCTAGAAATGGCCCGAAGAAATTTTCACTTAGCTAAAGATTATTTTCAACTTAAAATATGAAAAATTTTCAGATTTCTTAGTCTAAAGGTTTCAGATTTTCTTTCCTTGAAGGATAGTTTTTAATTCTTGCGTCGTGGATTGCGATGAAAGCTAATTATTATTTTCAAAATTACAAAACGTTAAAATGCATAAGAAAATTGATAATTAACTGTTTTTTAATCTATTTTTGAAGAATTTTCTTTCGAATGCTTTCATTTATTAATTAAGCGCTTTTATATGACTTCGCCTTACTTGTTTGCAGAGATAGGATTTTGTAATCTATTTTTCACTTTCGCTTAGGCAGTTTTACAATTTTGTGCCCTTGTATGTAACCTATGGCAATACATTGTTTTAATAACATTTGTATAGTTTATTGCTAAAGATGTTCTGATTACTGGTAAGAATTTGAAATTTCTTTTTTAAAAAAAGACTTAATTAGTTTTTGGAATCTATATTAACTGATGATTACTAAGTTCTCTAGATTGGTAGCATTTTACACTTTTTCAAAGATTAGAATGTGTCACTATATCAAATATTTCAGAAGTTTTACGCTTTCATATTAAGAACATCAAAAACATTTTTTGTTGTTGAAGGGAAATGCATACTAAAAATTTTTGAAGATTAAATTTTTCTGAAAACTTTTTTTTGTCCAAATGGAACAAAAAGGGTAGAAAATATGATTTGCAACTTTATAAATATAAGAATCATACGATTGCATGCTTACTGCATACTAATAAAACTGACTTTGGAAAGCTTTAAAACACCAGTGTTCTTTTTTTAATCAGGTATTTTAAATATGTTGCCTGGATTTCAGCTTAATTCACTAATTTAATACGGAAAGTTCAATTCATTATTACCTATTTCAAAATATACACTAAAATTCTATTTTGATATATTTATTGCCTTAAATAATTTTAAATATTTATATTATAGTGACCATGATACTTAAAATTTTCCGAAGGATTTTTAGCTTCTTATTATAACACTGTCTAATTTTTTATGAATATTTTCTGAATTTTGTTTAAGTTATTTCATTGTTCCAATATATATTATAACATTTGGCGAAATAATTATTGTATTGGGGAACTTTTGAAGAATTCCAGTGGGACATGCTTTATTCAAACAGTACTTTAAATTTCTTGTGTAACTTTGTGGTTACTTCACTTTATCAGTTTAATAGTTCCACTGCTGCTTTAGTTGAATAATAAATATCAAACACCGATTCTTGGAGATGCTTGCCTTTTAAGCAAATACAGCTTAAACTATTTTAGCTCTTTAGACGAACTTGAGTGCCAGCAAAGTTTTAAAACCTTTCGATGAATTTGAAAACTTTCAGTTTACTCACAGACTGATAGAGATCGCTTTGAAGTTGCTAAAAGCATCCCGGATGGCTTGTTTTCCCTTAAATTAATCCACCTCATTAGATGGAATAATGGAGATTCTACAATATCATCAAACTCTAAAACCTTCGAATAAATTCTCCAACTTAAAGCATTTCTTCAGCAATTAATGAGCACTTAGAAGTTACTCCTACTTGCCAAAGAGCAGTTAAATAATTTGTGCCATTTCTTATCTGCAGAACAAACCCTAGCCATTCCGTCTCCAATGTAAGGAGGCTATCTTCGTGTGGTGAATGTTAGCCATTCACGGAATGAGGAAAAGCGTTGTAACGAGGATTGTAGCTGAGTATAATGACGGCAACTAGAAACGAGGCCATTACCGTATAAAATCACTGCCCCGCTTTAGGGGGATATAGATGCTGGCCGTATAATAAAATGAATGCCGTGGATAAGAAAGCAATAAAACTTAAAAGTGTGAAACACAAATGTTGAGTATTAGCTCTCTCAAGCTGAAACAAATCCAGAATTTGTTACGATTCCCGCATTATTATGAAGAGAGTGCATTTGCATTGATCATTTATTAGTTCATTCATAGATTGCGGCTTAGATCTCAGTTTTATCCTTTGAGCCAGTTGCTGATGACGGAGTTGATTTATTCTGATGTCCAGAACGCTTAAATCTCATTGTGGCCAGCGAAATGTATCATCCTCATTTTCCAGATTGTAGTTTATGCGTAATGAGGTTTATGGCAATCTTAATTGAATTTCTGGAAACTGTAGTAGTATTGCAACCAGCTGTTGCAGATTTATTTTTCAAAAGATGTGTTTACACTATGAAAATCGTCTTTTTTTATTTCGAATGCGATTTAAGTTAGTTCCTAAGGATTTTTCTAGGTCATTAACGATTTAAAACATTACTACGGCACGATATTATTAGAATGGAAGCTGAGCATTTTGGATTCAACTAAACCAAGGCTTTTTTAAATTGTTCCTCCGATGACTACTCTTATATAAAGAGAAAGAAAGGGGAAATTTTTCGAAAATGTCACATTGCACGCAAGCAAATAAATTACTAATTAAAATGGCCTGTAAAAATAAAGCCCGTAAAAGTTATTAAATATTGTTTTGGTATCCGGGGTTAGAATATTATAAAATGATTCCATCCAGGTATTGTTTGGAAACTTTAATAGAAAATGAATAGAAGATATTTTCTTAATTGTTCTGTCTAATCAGCTTTAAGAGATGTGTCGGAAGTTACCCAGTCTCCAACGTGTTTTTTTTTTCTCTCTCTCTGTTGAAGCTAGCCTGCAATATTTGGGGTCGTGGGTGACTAATCGTGGCATAGTGTTAATACACAAACACCAGATTGTCTAAAACGTATTTGGATCGCAATTATCGCGTTTACATGCATTCAAGGGTGCAGGTCAACAGACAATCAACCTTGTGATGGATTTCGTTTCAAATTTGATACTGTTTCACATTTTAAATGTTTAACCAGTGTACCAAATTTTACGGATCTAGCTCTTTACAGTTTCTAATTATCGTGTTTACTTGTACTCGGACGCAGGCCAGCGCCATTAATGCGGTAAGATCGAGACAGTACCCACAATGGTACCTAATCAAAAGGTATTCGTTTTTCATATTATTTTTGTGGTTATAAAATTGCTTTTCAATTTTTAATCTCAAGCCGTTTTTCTCTTAATATCACCACTGCATAAAAACGGTTATTAAACATTTGCATTAGGCTTGGCTCCGTTCTTCTGAATCGACAAATTTCCTCTGAATAAATCGAATTCAAAATTTGATAGAAATCTACCTAGTTATTATTAAATCCATATACTAAATTTCGTTCATTTAACTCAAAACGTTTTTGAATTACCGAGTTCATTGGCAGATAGACCAACTGTAAAGCACAATTCCAAAAATGTGTTTTTTGGACTTAAGGTCTGAAATGTGGCGATTCGACTGAAACTCGAATTTTTTGCCGATTACAATACCTTTCTCTTTGTCTACTTCATATACGCGAAAGTAAAAAAGACCTCATTGTCAAAACCCTTGTCTATTTCTATTATAAACGGAGGCATTATCCGTAGATTAAGCCTTGTTCCTCAAATCATCTGCCTGTGCCAGTTATTGTGAGCGTTACCCCTGTTAAGCTGATTTATTTTGATCGACTGAGCATTTAAGTCTCATTGTGGGTAATGAATTGCATCGTCCCCTTCAAGATCTTGGTTTATATTTATTTAGAATTACAGCTGTCTTAACAAACTTCTTGTGGTTTCAACAGCCCCTCCTGTCGGTTGTTTATGTGTTGATAAATAACGGTTTGTTTAGTTGACGAAAATGTATTGTTGGGATCACAAAAATTTGTCTTGATGTTGTAATAATTCTGAAACTGATTTTGGTTTCTACGAACTTTGTTCATATTTCTTGGTTTGAATGAGTACTTACTTTTTATATTTATTTAGAATTGCAGCTGTCTTAACAAACTTCTTGTGGTTTTAACAGTTCCTCCTGTCGGTGTTTTATGTGTTGATAAATGACGGTTTGTTTAGTTGCCGAAATTGTATTGTTGAGATCACAAAAATTTGCCTTGATGTTGTAATAAAACTCAAACTGATTTTGGTTTCTTCGCACTTTGTAGATATATCTTGGTTTGAATGAGTAGTTACTTTTTGAAACTTTCATGGTATAATTAACCAAATTTTATTTTTGTCATTCGTTTGATAGCAAGCCTTACGAAATACCGTTATCTTTCATGTCTAAACTCAGTTTTTATCCTAATGTACTTCATTTGAGAGCCACGCGATTCAAGTGTCTATTTCTGAGCCAATTGTACTGTACTTGAAAAATTCCAAGGCTTTGACAATAATTTTATCAAGATTTAAAATGTAAAGAGTCTTTCGTGCGTTAATGGTAGTGAAGAGATGCTTAAGGTTTTTAAAGAAGCTGAAACACTTCAAATTGTATCTCTTCTATATCGGAGCATTTTGTTTTACTCAAACTTCCGGTTTTGAAAACAAATACCTCAAGTTTTCAAAGGAAACATTGAGAATTGATAGTTAAATTTTAAGACAAGAAATTAAATGTAAGAATTCATTTGAGAAGCTGAGAAACACGTAGAAATGTGAAATTGATATATCTACTGATTAAAAATGAATACGAAAGTAAAAACAATGATTACCCTGTTACATTAAATTTTGCTCCTTGAGTTAAACTTCTAAGTGTTAGAGTAAGATGAGAAAATTGAGAATCTAGTGACATCTTATATATTAATATCGTTCTGAATTCATCACAATTCAAAAATAGCCATCATGAATCGTTAGAATTTTTAGTGTAAATGTTTTTTACCAGTTTTAGACTTTAAATGGACTTTATTTTTTGCCTTTCGTCAAAGTTTGAAAGAATTCAAGAAAGAAATTCAAGCCCTGCTAAAAGTGGAGAATATTCTGTTTGTAAAATTGCAGGAAGAGCTCTGTATCTGAAGCTTTTTGTTCCGGATAATGGACTATTCTTTATTTATATTTTTATATTTATTTATATGTTTTTATTTATTTATTTATTATTATTTTTCATTTTTTATTTTTCTTATTATTTTTTGTCTTTCCCTCTAAGTTTTTTTTCTTTCTCTTTGTTTTTTTTTTTTTTTTTTTTTTTTTTTTGGTTCAGCCTTTTTTTTCTTTTTTTTTCGTGTACAAGATGAAAAAGTTATGTTTGAATAGCGAGTCTTTTGATCGCTATTTAAATTAGATTTTTTTAATTGTAATTGTAAGCTTTTCACCGGTGTAACGCCACTTTGGGCACACACCTAATCATCATCAGAATACATCATGAATCGTTAAGCAAGTGTATCAATTACGCAACTCAATTGTTCTGTACTCATAGAGACAAAGTCTTGTTACTTTTGAAGACATTTAATTTAAGCGTTCTATAAACTTGTATCCTGAGAATGATATATTCTTGTGCGCACATGATTTCTGAATATTTAAATTTTGGTTGCATTATTGAGTTTCAAACAGCATATTAATCGTATAACTGAATCGTATTTCGCCTATGAAGACAAAGTCGTAATATATTAAAAGACATTTAAGCGTTCTACAAGCGCATATCCTAGGAATGATATACTTATTCGCGCGCATATTTCTGAATATTTACTTTTGAGCTACATTATTAGTTTCAAACAAGATATTCGCCTATAAAAACTATAATACATTCAAAGGCAGTTAAGCGATCTACTAACATGTATCCTAAGAATGATATACTCATGATTCTCAATATTTACCTTTTGGTTGCATTATTTATCAATTCACTTAAATAATAAATCTGCCTATGAAAGTAAATTTCACCTGCGTACCTCAGACACCTCACTAGTAAAGAACATTTGTGTTACATTATTAAAGTGGGTTCACAGGAAGCTTATTATTGCCCGCAATCGAAGATCACGCCTACTTCCTGAAAATCACGTGACCGCAACGGGACAATGGCAAATAATTGCCCCGTTGGAACAAACGTTTTCCGCGTTGTCTCAAGTGTTCACACAAAGACGATGCCGGGACAACAGCAGAGAGGCAATAATAAGCCTCGTGTGAGCCCACCTTTAGTTTCAAACAGGATATTCGCCTATAAAAACTATAAGACATTTGAGCGATCTACTAACATGTATCCTAAGAATGATATGCTCAAGATGTTCAATATTTATCTTTTGGTTGCATTAGTTAAATAATAAATCTGCCTCTTAAATTAAGACATCTTACCAGTATCGAACATTTGGGTTACATTATTGGTTTCAAACAAGATATTCACCTATAAAAACTATAATGCATTTAAGCGATCTACTAACATGTATACTAAGATTGATATACTTAAATAATAATTCTACCTCTTTTACCCGAGACCAGTAAAGAGCATCCTAACTTTGAACCCGGTTCAGTTGTTCCTGCAATAAAAGCGATGGCTGTCACGATTTTGAGCTCTCATCTTTAGCTTTCCTTCATAATTAATCGAGAGACCAAGGCGAAAAGTAATAATCATTTTCGCCGGTGGTTGTCCGAAGCAAAAGAGGAGAGAAAGATAACGGTTGCTGTGAGTCGTTAATTTAGAGGAGAGAGTAATGAACTCAATTCTGTGAGACGCGCCTCAAGCTTCCACTTCGGCGATTAGACTCAAGTCGAGATGAAATCTAAATATTACAAGTTCGCTGATCACATAAGGAGTCGAGTACGTGATAAACTGCAACAGCCAACTTCCGTTTTCAACCCTCAAGGTATGCCTTTTCCAGGTTTGAAAGCAGAATAAATTTCAACGTTAAATTCATTGTAAATTATAATGAGCTGTAAGAGAATAATAAATTGCTTCAAACGAATTGCTATTTGAATTTGTTTGAGCAATGGTTCTGCTTATAGTATTAAATTCGGCGAATAGGATAGTCTCTACCGAACGCTAATTGCTGGGCAATTTATCTACATGCAAATCATACAGCGGCAAAGGAAAGGATTAAAATCATAATTCATATCTTCAGTCAGCGGGTAGGATTACTATTGACAGTACAGTATCTTCATAAAAGTTTGGTTGTTACATAATATAAATTTGAAGCGTGGTTGTTTTTTTACCTCTTGAGTAAATACAGCAATTATTCAGATTTACATAAACAGAATAGATGAGATACTTTTTATTCGAAAACCAAGTTTGGTTGCTACAGATTGTAAATTTGAAGCGTGGGTATTTTTTTTTCTCCCCTTTCTTGAGTAAATACAGCTATTATTTAGATTTACATAAACAAAATAGACGAGACGAATAATTTTTATTCTAAAACTAAAAATTTGTTTGCTACATGTTATGTATTTAAAGCGTGTTTTTTTCCCTCTTGAGTAAATACAGCAGTTATTCAAATTTTCATAAACAAAATAGATGAAATACTTTTTATTCTAAAACTAGCCATCTTGTATGCCCATATTGGTTGCTCAAGGATCCCTCGGATTTGAATGTAATCGTAGAAAACTAATTCAAAATTGCCCAAATAAATTTGCTAGAATGAGTAAGTAGTTATCTTATTCGTCCAATTTTTTAAAAAAGATTTTCTCTCAAATGCAAAGAGTTAGGAATAAGATATCCATGGTAATTGTGTTAAATAAATATAATGCCATGTTAATTTATTTTTTAAAATACTATCTTTTTTTTTTTTTTTTTGCTATATAGAAACATATTTATCGATTGCTTGATCAGAGTGCTTGAACATTTTCAAAGTCAAATATTTCACTGTTAATGAATGGGTATGTATATATATATATATATATATATATATAATATTGAAAAACCTTAAATTAATAAATCTGCTTTTTGCGGGCATTTTAGACAGCATTGAGAATTTAAATAACAAGGCTTCTGAAATAGAGCTGATATGAACGTAGATAATAAAACTGATCCAAATCAAAAATATTTCAGGAAATAAATAGATAAGCAGAGCTAAAAATAATTGCGAATGTATGCTTATATATATACGTTTTAGCATTCTTCTAAACACACGTTGCTTTTTACTTCGTGAAAATTATTTACTTGCTCCTTACCTCAATTTTGTAATTGTTGAAATTCTCTTCATAATAAATTTTAATAAAATTTCATTTTTATTTATATCAATTTTACTTTTTTTCGAAATATTAAATCTATTTACTTGCTCCTAACCTGAATCATCAATTGTTGAAATTCTTTTCATATTAATAGTTCATATTAAGGCATCTGCCTATGTTCTTATATGAAGTGTTTAACAGTAGGCCTATTGTGTGACAACAATGAGATTTTAAGGTCTTTATTTCGCATTGTTAAATAAAATTCTTTCCTTTGTTTTATTACAATTAAATCAAATTTATTCTCTTAAAAAACAGTATAAGCCTCGACATTCGGTTTTTTCTAATGGCCAATTATATATTATTAGCTCCCAACAATTTTTACATATTTGTGCCAAATTAATTTATGTATATATATTCTTGTTATTCGAAATCTCAAGATTAGAAACTAATTACGGCTGTGGGTCCTAAAACTTCTCAAGGGATTGAATATAAAAATTGTGTGTCATAAAAGTATTTGTGTTTTTTTTTTTTAACTTTCATTTAAATAAGATAAAGGAGGCGATTCCAATTTTGGTTGAAGAATAGCGACACAATAAACCGAAGACAACTCTGTTTCATTGAGCGTTTGGTGCATTGTCTCGAATTAAATTTCAATGAACTTGTCACGGGCATGCTGTCCTTAAAATCCATTCTTCGCGAAAAACAACCCCTGAATAAAAACGAATCGACGACAGAATACAAATAAGAAAAGAGAAAACCATACCAAAGCTCTGATATTTCTCTTCTTCCTTTTGTTTTTTTCCTTCTTTGTTCCGTTTTAGTTTTTACCATTGCCAGCCCGTGCAAATTAAATTTCATTTAATGTGTCGCAGCCATCTGGGATCGAATTCATTTTCCAAAGCTTTTATGTAACTTATTTGTACGTGGACCGAACGTTCAAATGCGACACAATCCAATAATAAAAACGAAGTGCCAGCATATGGACGCACTACCATGTTTATGTGGAATGCAGGAGACACTTTTCTAACTGGGTAGCCTTTGGGCGAACACATCTAAAGAACATTCGATTAATATTCTCTATTCGTCCTGTTAAAGGTTCCTACCTTAATAAGATGTGTCGTTGCAGCTGGCGTATCTAATAAGGCCTTTTATTTCTTTCGTTTTTACTTTTTTGCGTAATTGAGTAAGTACGACATCAATTGTCCCGGGCATTATAGGACTGAGGCTTCTTTATATGCAGTACGGAATTGAAAAGCGGTCCGTGCCTCGTGTCATTTGTTCGAGATAGAAGCGCACGACGGACACGAGCGACACTGCTGATGAAAAGAGGAAGTTTGCACGGTTGGCAGGACTTCCGAAGATGTCTGCGTCTTCCGCTTGTGTCGCTGGAAAGATGGGCTATTTGTCCTCGTGTTGACATGCAGGGATCGTCATTAAGGTTGTGCTTTCAAAGTTGTCCATTTATCAAAATTATGCGCATTATATATTGATACGACACGAGTAGGAAAACGGCGTTTTTCATATTCATTCAAAGAAGAGAAGCGGTCTTTTTGACCAGTCTTTTATAATAACCAAAACCCACTTTTTGCTGAAAAAAGTTTTTATATTTAACACGTTGACTGCCAACTACGAGATAGCTCGTAGATTGCGCTCTTTTCTAGGACGCCAACTACGGGTTATCTCGTTCAGTATATCTACGAGTTGACTGCCAACTACGAGATAACTCGTAGATTGCGTTCTTTTCTAGGACGCCAACTATGAGTTATCTCGTTCTGTATGTCTACGAGTTGACTGCCAACTAGGAGGTAACTCGTAAGTTGCGTACTTTTCTAGGACGCCAACTACGAGTTATCTCGTACTGTGTTTACTTGCCATTTTTGTACAGCTACGAAAAAACTCGTAGTATATCAGTTCTAATATCAATAGATGGCTTCTGGGGAAAGATCAAAAAATGAGAAATAGCTCCTCATCCACCGTTTTTTAATTTTGATCATGAAGAAATTATTTTAGAAATGAAGTTTAGAACTAAGTCTCACTCTACAAATTATTTTTAGATACTTCTTTAGAAATAAAAACGACTAATTCACCTAAAAATATACATAAATCTGAATCATGGTAATGCTTCTTATTCTGACCATTTTGAAGACAGAGAGATCTGATGAATGATGCATTTTAGAAATGTTGAGTTAATTTATTACGAATATTCCGTTTGTAGAATAAACTTTGAATTGAGGCGAATTCTCTTCAGATGCACCAGAAAAACTTATACCATAGATTTCAAGTTCAATGAGATATTTCTCGGAGTGCCCGCTCTTTGTGCAGAGGACTATCTCTTTAATGATGTGACTGTATCATTAATTTGCTTTTATTATGATGACATGAACTGTATATCTACATGGGGATATAACTTATACCATAGACTCACTGAATGGTCCATTTAAAATTTTAATTTATTACGAATATCCCATTTGTAGAATAAACTTTGAATGGAGACGAATTCTCTTCAGATGCGTCAGAAAAACTTATACCATAGATTTCAAGTTAAATGAGATATTTCTCGGAGTGCCCGTCCTTTGAGTAAAGGACTATCTCTTTAATGATGTGGCTGTATCATTAATTTGCTTTTATTATGATGACATGAACTGTATATCTACATGGGGATATAACTTATACCATAGACTCACTGAATGGTTCATTTAAAATTTTAATTTATTACGAATATCCCATTTGTAGAATAAACTTTGAATGGAGACGAATTCTCTTCAGATGCGTCAGAAAAACTTATACCATAGATTTCAAGTTCAATGAGATATTTCTCGGAGTGCCCGTCCTTTGAGTAAAGGACTATCTCTTTAATGATGTGGCTGTATCATTAATTTACTTTTATTATGATGACATGAACTGTATATCTACATAGGGCTATAACTTATACCATAGACTCAATGAACGGTTCAATTAAAATTGAGGAGGGGGTATAAGAAACTAATTGGAGATAATTTGCTATCCTATGAAAGATTTCTGTTTTCTTTCCTGACCTTTTTCTCTCATTATCTCGACTTACTTTAACACAGACTGTACAAGCCTTTTTTATTCCACCAAGGATATTCATACTAAAAAGCATCTTCAAATGTTTAGCTCCAATCCAGAAACTTTTTATCGGAGTTTCCGTTTGAAAGAATTTTCTGTGGACCTCTGCAGGCAGGTTCTTTGATATCAATCACGTCCCCTCTAACAATGCGTGGCAGGGTCATCAAGGTTCACAGCCCCCTCTGACTTTTCCAGAGGGGGGATACATATTTCCTACACAGGGGACTGTAGAATATTGCTACTTTTTTATTGCTGCAAAATGAACCTCCCCCCCCCCTTTTGTTTCGAGGATTTAACTCGCTGAAAAATAGGGCTGTATTTATTATGAACTAGCTGGCATCCGGTGCGTTGCTGCCGTCGAAAAAAAAATAATATTAAGTGCAATCCATCAATAATTTAGCAATGCTTTATCGAAATAGGATGAACGGTACGATAGTATATTAAGTACGAACGAACAAATATTCATTTTTGTATATTAGCTTTGTTTATTCTTTTAGAAATATAAAACTTGGTGTTATTTCAGAATGGTAATGAAAGAAACTATTTATTGTATCTCTTGATTCGTTTAATATTCGTTCAGAATTCTCATATTTAATTTCAGAAAATGTGATTAAAATATTTTCTTTTAAAATATTTTCTTTTGATTCAACATAGAAAATATAATTATACCATAAAATCTTTCATATATTTGAAAAGATAATTTTTTGAAAACTGAAGATTGTGTAAAATTATTTGTTCTGTAATATTTTTGGAAGTTACTGCAAAAAACAATAACATTTTATTTTTAATATGAAATTTTTAGCTGTATCCTTAATACTACAGTGTATAAAATGCAAAATAGCTAACGGATCATTTGTAAAATTATGTTTTAACTTAGGCTGCTAATATTTATTAATATGATTTACCTACAGCAATTATGCTTTTATGGTTTGAAACTATTAATACTTTTGTTGACATAGATTTGATATAGAATCTACTACTTATTTAATTACGTGATAACTCTATTCCTATAATAAGAAAAAATTTATTTCTTGAGTATTCAATCTTTAACTGTGTTTACGTTATAGTTCATAACTCACTATACACAGTTAATACATTGTATTAATTTCAGAAGTATTTACTGTTCCTGCTACATTTCTGATCAATCTATGGCGATTTTTTAATCTATTTATTTTGTATGTTAATGTGTTAAATATTCGGCAATGGCCCAACAAAAGTAACTGGTGCCTAGGGTTGTGATATGATTTTTTCATTCCCTCTCCCAGTCATCATCAGTGATTTAACAAGATATTGCCTAGGGCATTATATTATTTTTTCAGCCCCCTGATGATATTTCTCTTTATAAAGCGACATAAATGCACTAATGTTCTGTGCCCCCCCTATGGCGCCCCTGCAGATAGGCGCCTTGGGTATCTGTAATAAATACCCTTAACCCTCCTCCTCCCTTCCTTTCTACGCCTCTTAGATTAAACAACTTATTTAAACATCCCTCCCTTTTCCTCAAAAGGATTGATCTTTTTAAAGACATCATTTACAGATGCATTATTTGTTATGTTTTTCCTCCTAAGATATTAATTTTTTAAATCTTTAAATTATAATGGAAATGTAAAATTTTTAGTGACATAGAAAGTTACAGGTGGTTGCTTAAATTCACTGACATTGAAGTAAACCTTAACTGACGCAGTTTTCCTTTTCATAAGTTGTGGAAATTGCTTTGAATGTTGGCAGATTAGTGACTATTGCAAGTGGAATATTCAGGGTCTTTAAATATATATATTTATTATAGCACTTATCGATTAAATTGTTGCTTAAATGCACTGGCATCGAAGCAAATATTGTAACCTTAACTTGACACAGTTATCGTTTTCATTGTGGGAATTGCTCTGAATGTATAATGACTAATGCAAGTGGAATCTTCAGGGTCTTTAAATCTATAGACATTATTTGTTACAGCACTTATCGATCAAATTGTTGCTTAAATGCACTGGCATCGAAGCAAATGTTTTTTTAACCTTAACTGAAAAAGTTTTGGTTTTCTTAAGTTGCTCTGAATGTAGGCAGATTAGTAACTATTGAAAGTGGAATCTTCATAGTTTTTAAATCCATATAGACATTATTTATTATCATAGCAATAAAATTGTTGTTGCATATCTCCTCTCTAAGTGAATTAATTTGCCTTGCTTTGGTTTTTAAACACCTCATTTCTGCGTTGTAAACTGGCAGATGTGATGGTATTTCTTTAAATATACGCCATTCTTCTTTATCATCTACTGAAAGCCAACATCATGTTCAACAATTACAATGGAATAAATTTTTCAGTATCCCTCGTAATTAATTTCCTCGATGCGTGCTTCATATCATTTCTCCGAGTCAGCAGTGACCGAGCAAAAGAGAGGAAGACTTCACGGTCTGCAGAACTCAGAACAGGAACTTCCGAAGATGTATATGTCTTCCATCCGGGGTGGCTGCCGAGGGACTATTTGTTCACGACATTAGACATCTGCTATTCAGCATTAAGGCCCTGCCTGTTAGAAATGGGGCTCCAGATTTATCTTCTAATGGACATAAAATAGGATGCCTTATAAATGATATGCGAGGTCGAAAGGATGTCTTTAAAAATACAGTTTGTTTACATGTGAGGTTTTTAAAAAGGATGCGTAATAACAAAATATAATTTTTATTCGAAGAAAATTCTATTTAGTGACTGAAGATAGATAGAGGCGGGTGAAAGTTCCACTCTAAAACTATATACAAGGCTTATCTCGTTATTTTTTCATGGAATTGTGTCGTCATCTGAGTTTATACTTCATTTATCTAGTACCACTCTAAAACTATATACAAGGCTTATATCGTTATTTTTTTTAATGGAATTGTGTCGTCTTCTGAGTTTATACTTCATTTATCTGGTTCCACTCTAAAACTATATACAAGGCTTAT
>JAPMOQ010006205.1:728432-750584 GCA_026543055.1 Argiope trifasciata
ACGCATAGGCAGCGAATGTGTTAAGAAATCTTTCAGATCTGTCCTGCTTACATTCTTTCATGTTTTTCTGAGCTCCTTTCAGTGTCAAAAGGCACTGAATTTATAGAATGATTTTTATACTTCTTGATCACTTGAGCTATGTATAGTGCCATTTTCAAGATTGTGGAAAGCAATTAAATGGGTCGTTTTGCCCCATTATTGTCACTTCCATATTCAGCTGATGGGGAAATTCCTGTTTTTGTTGCCTTCAAGGGCACTGGGTGGGTTCTGTTTTTCTGAACTTTGGTCCCTCAGTGCCCCTCCCCCCTCTAATTCAAAAGAGGGCGAGGGAAATTCTTGAGTGTGTTCCACATGCAATGTCAAAGGACAGTCGATTTATGGACTTGGCATGGCAATAGCAATATGTCTTACCTATCAGTCAAGCAACGTTAGGCTTTATTTCGGAAATGGGAGAAAAACAACTAAATGAGCCATTTTTCTCCTGTTATCTAATCGTTTTTGACATGGGCACGACTTCTGAATTTGTTGGCTTCGTGATGTTTTTCAGAGGCCCAAAGGAGGGGAAAATATCTAGAAATTTTTGCTTATCTGGTTTGATAAATATCCTCCCGACCCGCATAATGATTATTGTAAAATTGAACTAGTGACTTATAAGCCTTAAGTTAGAATTAGATATTTATACGTGAGAACCTCTGACATAAGGACTTGACAAAGACTGATTTAACTCAGTGTGGTGTCCGTTTACTTTTGTTATTTTAGTTGAAAACCTGAAAAAAAATATATATATATTTTAACACTAAAACTACCACGAATGGTCAAATGACCATTTCCCAACGGCCGTTTCAATGTATTGAGAAAATACCGGTATGTTTAGTGTTAATTAAAGTCTTGTATTAGAAAGCTGAATCCAACTTCTCATTGCAGAGTTTCATTCATGAACATAGAAGGAAATAAAGTAAAACCAACCTTTGAATCATTTGATTCCTTTTTAAACTAAACTTTTTTTGCTCTTTTCATTATCTAATGTAGATGACACCTTCCTAATGTCTTCTATCTAATGTAGATGAAATGTTAAATGATTGATTCAATTTGTTACATTTTATATAACTGTTAAAGTAAGTTTTGCAATATCTCTTAAAGTATTGCAAACTAATGTTAAGTTTTTGAATCCAATTATAGCATCTATGAGTGATGTAATTTTAGTTTATAATTTTAATTTTTGAACATCGAAGGAAATAAAGTAAAACCAACCTTTGAATCATTTGATTCCTTTGCTAAACTTTTTTTGTTCTTTTCATTATCTAATGTAGATGACACCTTCCTAATGTAGAAGAAATTCTAAAAAACTAAGAAACAAGCGATATATATATTATAGAAATTTATTTTGCTTTTCAAAATACCCTTTTAATTCAGATGCTTTTATTGTGAGAAATACTTTAATTTTTTAAGTAAAAAGTTCCACTTATTAATGGTTTGTTTAATGCGCTTGATTGCTTTACATTTTAGAGTATATTTCACTGTTTCTAAAAATGATTAGATATTGCTTATTGGATGGTTTCTTACTTTGAACTAAATATAATGAAAATAACAAATCGCCAAAAAAAAACAAATCAAAATTAATCGCCTTTTTTTAAATTAATTAATTATTTTACGATCTAAATTGTAGTTTAGATATTGTATTGATATATATATAGAATTGTAGTATTTTAAGATCTAAATTGTATAACAACATTCTCAACTTTGTGATTGGATAAAGAAAATCATAGAAGATAATCTGGCGTGATTTGATTATTTCAATGTAGAGGTTTTTATACAGTGTATAAATTAGTATTAATTAATAACAATAAATTTCTTGATATACAATATAAACAAATTGTGAATCAATATGAAAAGTAGAAATGGATAGATATTAGTAATTTATCGATAATGGAAACAGGTGAAGTGTTTTGGTATTGAAACTTGTTTTCAATAAATGCTTTTCGTATTATTTTTTTTAATTTATTTTAAACAAAGAAAATTTTAATGCCAGTTTGCATCTTTGTTTTCATATGATTTCAGCTATTAATTGTGTATTTATTCATCTTTCCACTCTTAAAAAAAAGAAAAGAAATAGGAATTGTCGATATATTATACTTTCCAATTTATCTGTGTATCGCCATTTGAATCGGTAGGGATTAAGTCTTGCATGGTGAATCAAGATATAACTGCTGCTTCAGCGGTAGCGAAATTCTTAATAAGACTCCCAACGATTTTTTCGAAAACGAATTTTTTTTTAATCATCTTTCTCTGGTTGAAAAAAATAACTATAAAATCCATTTATTCATCTTTCCTCACTTTAAAAAAAAAGGAATTAGAAATTGTCGATATATTATACTTTCCAAATTATCTATGTATCGCCATTTGAATCGGTGGGCATAAGTCTTGCATGGTGAATCAAAATATAACTGCTGCTTGAGCGGTGGTGAGATTCCTAATAAGACTTCCATTGATTGAACACATTTTTCACAGTACGACTAACATTGATTGAACACATTTAAAAAAAAAATCAACTTTCTCTGGTTGAAAAAATAACTATAAAATCCATTTCTGCTCCCGCCAAGTGCATTGGATTGATTTTAAAGTGACATCCCAGAATTCCCATTGATCCTTCGCAATGGTTCAATTATTCTCAACATTATCAGAGTGAAAACACGTAGGGGGAGGGGGGGAAGACACGCGATAGTGAGAAGGACGTCCCAGTGCTCGGCCGGATACTGGCTCTGGAACCGGTTTCCGGTCCCGCTCCAAAGCGCATTCCGAGGCTGTTACATCACGTGACCGTCTGGTGACGTCAGACCCGGGTGTTACTATCTTTTGGGGTGGGAGCGCGACCGACGATTGGCATGCGGGGTGGTCTTTTCTTTCGTTTTCTAACTGCTTTTAAGGCTTTAGAGGAGGGAGCGATAATTGAGAAGTAAAAGTAATGTGTTATTGAGAAGCCTGCATAGTTTAAAAAGTTTTTTTTTGAAGCTTACTTTTTAAATTTGTGTTAAACTGGTTGGGAGTTTTTTTTATGGTGGAGGGGGCGAAAAAAGATTCTGGGCTTTAAAACTGTGAAAAAAACAAACAGTAAATGTAATAATGTTAATCGAAAATGTGATATTTACTGTTTTTTAAGCAGAGTGCTTCAATATTTTACAGCTATTTTTTTAAATTGCTGAAAGTCCTACTCCTCTAATATATTCCGCCATTTTAATTTAATTTATTGAATTAATTAATGTTAATTGAAAATGTGATATTTAATGTTTTTTTAAGCAGGAATGCTTTAATATTTTACAGCTATTTTCAAAAAATTGCAGAAAATTCTACTCCTCTAATATATTTCGCCATTTTAATTTAATTTATTGAATTAATTAATGTTAATTGAAGATGTGATACTTGCTGTTTTTTAAGCCCGAGTGCTTCAGTATTTTACAGCTGTTTTCAAAAAATTGCAGAAAGCTCTATTCCTCTAATATATTCCGCCATTTTAATTTAATTTATTGAATTATCGATGTATATATATTCTGCCTTTTAATTAAATTTATTGATTTTAATTGTTTCACTTTTAGTTAAATTAATTAAATTATTGCAGTATATGTTAAATTAATTAAATTATTGCTGTATAATTTATTGAATTATCACTGAATATATATTCTTCCTAATAATTAAATTATTGCTGTATATTTTTGGGATAAAAAATTACGGATGTTAATCGCTTTGTAATTTACTGATGTTTGCTGTATTATGCTTTGCTATATGACAGATCTTTACCGTTTATTTATATTTGGCAGACTTTTAATGCTATGGAAGGTTTTCTTCATATTTTTAGTAGTAGAAATATTTGAGCTTACGAGTTGTTAAAATTCAAAAATACCCGTTATCAGGCGGGAACTAAGAGAAAAAAATTGAATTTTTGAGAAATAGTCAGGAAATATTTACTTTATTATCACTTATATTCTTTCAGGAAACGGTTTCCGTAATATTGCGTAAAGTATCCTTAACATCTATAAAGCATATCCTATCTTTAATATAGGAAACATATTCAGAATGATTTAAATAATAAAAAATTATTAACCATTTTTAAACATTTTAAAATTTTCAAAATCCAACAAATTATTATTCTGCTGAAATATCCTATGTCTTAATAGAGATCTAAATCCTCTGCAGATCTTACTGCTCTTGCACATTTTTTTTTCCGTGATTAACTTTTCGTAATGTATAAATGCTTACATGGTGTGCAATTTTTACTATTTTTATGCGTGAGCACACTGAAAACAAAACATAACATCTTTTCAGCACTCTGATAACAAAACATAATTTGCTTCAAGATACAGTTTGTATTACTTATGTTAAATTTGCTTCCCTTATGCTGAATTATATATCAAAATTTAAATTTCTACTTATATGAAGAGCAATATACATTCTATTTTTGTAGAATTTCTTATTTTTGTTTTGAATTTTAAAATTGTTTTACCCATTTCATCATATTTCGATTGCGGAATTTACCCTCTCCCCTTCTTTTTTACTGTTTAATCTCGTCCAGCTTTCACTTATATTTCATTAATTAAAAAAAAAAACAGCGATCGAATTTGCCTATTCATTAGTTGAAGGAATTTCATAGTGCATATAAAGTTGCCTTTCTTTTTTTAAAAAAAAGCAACGAAGGGGTGAAAAAAAAATTTTTTATTTTTAGTTATTTATTTTGAAAAGCTTCTTTGTTACTTTTTCATCTCCCCGAAAAAAATAGAAACATTTCTTCTACATCTGAATCTTTCTTGTATTAAAAAAAAAGCAAATGTCTTAGTTTCCTTTTTTTTTTTTTTTTTTTTTTTTTTTTAGAACGCGAGCAAATATTAAGCTTCACAATCATCATTGTTCATTTGTTCGGAGTTCGTCGGTTGAAAGCGTAACAGAGTGCCAGGTGTTAACCCCCTCCCCCTCTCTCCCTCTCTGCTAACACGCTATTTTTTATACATATATATATTCACTTTTTTATTATTATTATTATTACGTGCGTTTCATGAGGCTTGTAAAAACATTTGGTGCCTTTTCTCGTTTTACAAATCATCCTCTATCCCTCCATGCAATTAGACTGAAACCCTGTTTTAACTTCCTGGCACTGTCCATTATATTTCTTCATGTTGTCAAACCATCTGTCGTTTACAGAAGTATTGAATTTCGAAAATAAAGTTTTCTTTTTCCTTTCTTTCTCTTCTTTTTTTCAGCTTTTCGTGCTTGTTTTCTTTTATTATGATTTTTTTATTATGCTCTTTACTTGGCAAGTGAAACATTGTAAAGGCATTTCAGTAGATGCACAAAAGAGTCTACATGTATTGTTAAGCAAGGCTCAATAGGGGGCTCGATCTTTGTTGTTTCATTTGTTCATACTCTTAAATTACCGAATTATTTCGATGTTTATGCTTTCCGCCATAAGCCTTATTATGCGATGAAAAAAGTTATCATCGAAATAAAGATTTTAAATTGTCTTCTGTCTAAATAGATGTTTGAACAATAAAGAAATATTTCAGCGATTCTTTTTGTGTGTGTATATCCATGTCTGCTTTCACTGACATTAAAGAAAAATTCAAAATGAATGCTTAAAAATATTATATGATTTCAAAGAAATACTTCTATTCATTTACTGTTCATTGTATCTTAACTATTTTTTTTTTCATTTAGCATTTAAAAAAATAACGTTTCAGACAATTATTTTAAAAATATACATATAATTCATCATTATTGATTCTTGTGTTTAGTTACATTTATTATAAGATTAAAAACTAGAAACCGAGATGAAAGAGGACAGGACGTTTTTTAAAATCATTAAAGTTGTTTAGAATGTAAAGTACAGTGTGTTTTCTATATAATTGTTTATAACATGATATCTTTAAATCAAGAAAACTAATGCAAATCATATATGTTTCTAAATTTTTATGGATTCTTTCCATTATTAAAATTTAGTTGCTTCCAAGAACAGGATATATAGCTGGGCAATAAATTTTATTACTCACAAACTGCGCATACAATTAGGTCTTAACTAAAGTTCATTTTCCCCCTTCTAATTTTCATACATCAAACTTTTCAAGTTAATGAGGAAATATTTTCTGTAAGATTTTTATCGTTATAACCATATATTTTTTCTTTGTTACTGTGTTAAAAATTTTGAAGTTGCGTGCAGAAAACCGATATCGAAAATGATTAAAATAGACGCTGTTTTTAAAAAATGAAGGTTATACTGCCATATCATACAAATGGCACTTAATACAGCTTGCGCCGATAAATTTGTCTACGTTCTAAATTTTATTTTATTTCTCCTGTTTAGGAAAGACACACCCTTTGTTAAATATTCGTAGAAATCTTATTCAGTAAATTATGTTTTTATTTTCAGAACTAGGTCAAACTAATCTTAAAAATAATGAAATTGAATTTTTACTATTTATATGTTGCATTTGGATCTGTATTTTTATGATTGAAAGCAGCATTTTACCCGCAATATTTCTCCGTGGCAAAAGCTTACTGCAATTTAGGAACTTAATCTGTTTAATGATAAATAAAGGGGCAGGATTCTAAGCAGTTAACCTAATAACCTTATTACCCTCAAAAATCCCTACCACGCTTCAATAATTGAGTTTGTAAAACATTTTTTGAAAATTTTAAAAGTTATGCTTGGATATAAAAACTTTAAAGTTTAACGCTGCGTCATTTTTAAACAGCAACCCATTCGTAAAGTTTGCAATGATGCCTAGTTCATCTCCAGTATTGGCGCACAGGGAGTTATGAGCCAGGTGAGAAATTTTAGTCATTAGGTAAATTGGGGGATAATGTGTTATTAATGAGTTTGGGTGGCTCACTTCGTAAACTGGTGCGGGGATGTAATACAAAGTTTCAAAGTGGTTTTCGTAAATGTAAGCCGTAATTTGCAAACGCGCTCCGCGTGTTTTTTTTTTTTATTATTATTATTATTTTTTTTTTAATTTTTCAGCTTTTTAAATGTCGTTTTCCTTTGGATAATGTGTGGTCCGTTTAATAGGATAGAAATGATCCTGTTTCAAGGCACGAGTTTTGAACAAGGATGGATAGTGGCGGGGATTTCTTTTCTAAAAGAGAGCCTTAGAAAGACCCGTTTGTTTTAAAGATTAAATGCAGGTTTAGCGCTGTTACATTCTTGTAAAACTTTTAACTGGTGTTTTCTTTGGGTCAGAAAATGGATTATCCACTGCCCCAAAGGGACCGAATAGAAATCACTTCAAACAAAGCCATCGGATCAAGGCAATCGATCAAAGAATTAAGGGGTAGGGGTAGGGAAAGGAGACAAAAAAAGAAATGACTTAACACATTACGACACAACAACATGTGTTTATCTTTTCAACCAAAGAGATTAATGGAATTAGTGTTTATTCCTTCCACGTCTTTATATAATTACACTCGTGATGTCATACATGTTATATGAAGCTTGAAAAGTGTTATTATTTTTACTATCAGCCATAATTATTATTAGAAACGCAGAAATTATTCTTAATGTCATTGATGAGGATGGTGGCTATATATTGTTGATGATTTTTACTTTCAGTGTGGTAGAGTTCGGATAATTCTAAAGAAATTAGCTGCTCTCCAGTAGATGGCGCTTTTATAGTTGCGCTTTTATACTTGTGCGCCAGTAGATGGCGCATAGTTGTGAAAGATCATCTATACTTATAATAAAGCTCAATGTGTGTGTGTGTGTGTGTGTGTGTGTGTGTGTGTGTGTGTGTGTGTGTGTGTGTGTGTGTGTGTGTGTTGGCGCTCTACAGGCCAGACCGTTGGACCTACAGTTACCAAATTTGGTACATGTATACCTTGGAGGTCCGGAATGTGCACCTCGGAGCCCTTTTTTCGAATTTTTAATTAGAATTTGAATTAATTAAAATTTAAGCGAAATTTTGACGTTTTTCCGCTTTAACTTCCGAAAATATTATTGCACAAGCATGATTTTTATATCAATTTAAAGATAAAAAAATTAGCTTTCTAACGGTATCAGTTTTTTTAATTTATAACGAAAGCTTCTATTTTTAACGAATTTTTAAAGAAATATTTTAACCATGTTTTTATCACGTGACTGGATAAAATAAAAGAAATATGAAATGTGATATTTTCTTTAAAAAATAAATGCAAAGCAAAGGTTTCTACAATCGTTTGCAATATCTATATCATTAACTCAATAAATCTTCTTTATTTACGGTAAACCTGATTGAATTTAGACAGGATATGCATTGAAATCCGAACTTAATGGCATATTTATGTAATCGTTTGCAATATCTGTATCATTAATTTAATACTTTTTTCCCTTTCTCGCTTTCTTTAAAAAAAAACATATTTAATATTTTGGCAACATCATGGAATTTTTTTTTTTAATATTTTGGAAGCATAACCGATGGTTCAGAGTGACTGATTTATAAAATTAAAGAATATTATTAGGAAAAGGTGAACGTTTAGAAATTTCCGTCCATCATCTTAAAGAAAATATTTATTTCAGGACAATACATGCCCGGAATTACTTCAAGGCTAATGAATATGTGATTTAATTGAAAATTTTAGAACGAATTACTCATGGCGAACCAGCTGGTCGCCAAAGGCGGCTAGTTTTAAATAGAAAGTCTTAAGTCTGAAAAAAAAAGATGTAATTTCTTCGCGCGGGCTAACGAAACGAAAATATAAAGTATAAATTGGCCGCAAATATTAATCTCTACTTGATATTGTATTGAAATTTTAGGAAAAAAAAATTTGACCAATAGTTTTTAATGAAAGCGCTTATATTATTATGATTGGTGTACAGAGCCAGCCTTCTCGTTGATGTGGCCCAGATGCAAAAAAACATTTGAGGCCCTAAATTTTTAGGAAGAAATTTGTTTAAAAATGTGCATTTTAGGTGATCGTAATATTGGATTTAGCTAAAATATTTAATTATGAAAAGTAATGCATTTTATTCTTTACTTTACATCTTCGTAATTTTTGTTTAACATTTCTGTTAAAATTTAATCTTATTGAAAAATCTAACTTTCCTTCAAAAAGTAAATAACAACCGAGTAAAAAAAAAGTTATTTTTTTTAAGAGAAGCCAAATCCTTCCCAAACATGGAAATTTCTTCGAAAATTTCATCTAAAATGCATAACGCTTTTTTCTCCCGAAACCCATATTATGTCAATATCTGAGTCTAACATTCCGAGAAATAACATATCCGATATTCTGGATGTAAAATGGGTTGGTCAACAATGGCGATTTTCTGTAGTGTTTTTCCCTTCAGTTTGTGGCTGCACTGGCACAAACATTGCATTTTCATATGTGTCAACTGCCAATCCCGTGTCTCTTTGCGTTCGGAAACTTGATCTGATATTCCTGGGCGCGACTTTATTCTTCTGTTTCAACTCACAAGCCTTTTTCCTCTGCTCGATCGAGTTCTTGTTTCCTTTTCCATTTCATTTTTCATTTCGGAATTTCTTGAGGTCTCGCGCTATGATATTGCTTTTTTGGAATTTAAGCTAGGTTTTTACAAAAGTCTTTTTTTACATAGCATATGGGACGAGTTGGGATAAAAGGCTTTTGAATATTGCTCTTCTTCTATGAAATGCTGTTTGAAATCTCTTCTCAGATAGATGCAGGCATAGGATGTGATAGATTAATTCGATATTGGAAAAGAATTGAAATTTTTTATATATATCTTATAAAAAGGAAAATCAATGTGTGTCTGTATGTTTCTCATCCGATTGCAATACAACTTTGAATACTTCTTACTTGTAGTTAAGGGCTGGTTATACGCAAAGCAAAATTATCTAAAATAAAAATAAAAAGTTCGAATCTCAACCGCATCTATTTACCAAGAATTAATCTCCAAATAACTCGCCGAGGAAGTAATAGATTCTGTAGAAATGCTAAATCCGAGTTAAAAATTAATATTTTGCAGCAATAGTATGCAAATGTCGTTCTCAGAGGTAAACTTTATTTATTACAGGGGGAGGGGGCATTTGCTTTACCATGCATTGCCAAAAACAATTTCTTATAAGTAAAACGTACTAATTTAATCTTGTTCTTCTCTTGAATTTGTTACCTTAAGTTTGCTGTCATCATTTCCTATAAATTGCCGTCAGATATAGATTTCTTATAAATTATTAATCTAAATACTTTGTCCATAATCAATATTTTTTTTTTTCGCGTTCTAATTTTTCTTCTTCAAATTATTATTAGCGTTTGCGTAACTTTTTTAAAGACATTTGTAAAGTATATTTGGCTTACAATGGAACTTAGTTAGTCGTAGACTTATCAAAATATCTTCCGTAAGATTTTTTTCATTCCAGTATTGGTGTATAAATTTAAAGATCTGATGAAAATCATTCAATAAAAATTATACTGCATGAATAAATCATTAAAATACATGAATAAAACGTAATTGATAATTTATTTGCAAATAATAATAATAATAATAACACCTTTTTTCAAAACATTTTTTTTTATGAATAAAATTGATTTAACTTTGCATGAAAATAAAAGATATGGTCGACTGTACACAAAAGAATTAGCTTGAAAACAATCTCAGATTGGGTATTATTTATTTACGTAATTTGAAATAAATTTAAATTAGTACATTGGAGTAAGAATTTGAAAAAAAGTGGAATTTCGTTTAAAATCTTGAGGAATTACAGATAATTTATGATACTAGGCATCATCATAAATTATGTAATAGTTACTTACGATAGCATTCTAAGCTTAAAACGTGTTCATCATTTAAAGATTAGCTCACATTTTAAAAGTGTTAATTCTTTAATAGTATTCTTTTAATATTATTACATAATTATTCTATACATTGTTTCAAATTGCTTATATATATTTTTTCTCTTTTTACAGGTAAGAGTTCTTTTGCTGTGCGTTTGATTTCATATTGTTGCTGACTGTAAATTTGCTTCAACTTGCGCGGAGAAAGAGGTATTGTTTTTCCGATTTTCTGCACATAGTAAAATACAAAAAACAATGAAGCATAACTTAGGAAAATGACGAAATATTTTGCCTTCGGCTTTTTTTAAATCAGGGAAAGTTCGTTTAATTGCCCCTTTGGATTCTTTTATTGAATCTCAATTCTTTAATTTAATAAAGTATTCCTTTTACTTTCTTGGTAACGTCTTAAAGTTATGATGGATCAGTTAGATATAAGTATTTAAGTGAAATTGAGTTCTTAAAACTAAGCGCAAAGCCAATAAAAAAGTCTTCCACTAATAAGAAGAGCTTTTCTGATTGGTTGAACGTATTATGAAATCTATTTTATCTTGTTGTTGTTATTAATTAAATTTCAACTAACGACTGAAATGACTTGTTCCTTTTGATAGTTATTTCCTGTGATTTTTGTCTACTTTATTATTTGCAATTTTTTCTATATTTAATAATTAAATTAGATAATTTTATATTATATTTAATATAAATTTGTATGATTTTCATACTAAATCTAAATTTGTATGAAATGTGTCATTTTACCGAAAGTGAAACTGATTGTTTTTATTAATATTATGGGAATGTGGAGAAAGGCAATGACCACCATTTATGCAAAATGTATATATTAATATTTAAGGGGACAAAACAGAACTAAACAAACATTTGATTCATAAAAAGGTACAGAACTTGAGCTGTACATCTTACAGTCTCAGCGTTGAACTCTCGCCTGCCCCAGTGGTGGCGAAGCATCACGTGATTAATCCTGCGGCATGGCCAACATGGCAGCAAACAGGATGTAATCCGAGTTGAGAGATTTTAAGCAATTCCCACAATATTTTTTGCAATTTTCTAATCGTTGCTTTGGCTTTATGCATTTGAGTACCATATTATCAGTCTTCGAATTTTTTAAAAAAATTTTAATTGTGATAGATAAATTTTTACATTTTTAAGATGTGAAATAATTTATCATTTGTATAAGAGTTTAGTGAAATAAGAGTTAATTATTTTCCAGTGTTATATTGGATAATAAATAATTTACCATTAATAGCCTTACTAAATCATAAATTATATTTATTATTTTTAATATCTTATTCGTTGTTACTTATTTATAATTTTTTCAAATAATAAATCATGAAATTTTCATGTTTGAAAAAATATCAATTAATAAAAATTAACTATTTTTAGTTTAATAACTTTAGGGTATTTTTATATGTATTACACATTGCTTTCAATTTTTATTTGTAATTTAGATCTTTTTTTCTTGTACTGTATTCGGAGCCGATCCTAAACTGTGGGATTCAAAATTGTTTACAGAATATGTCTATTTTCTGACAGAGAACGACATTGTAGAAATTAGGGATACACGGTTAGAGAATTGTTTTTTAGATTTTTATTCTTCGATTGCTTATCCATGCCATTCTTTAATATTTCGGCATTAAAAATACTAAAAACTAGAAGACAATAAATGAACCGTTCCACTTTCTAAAAGAAACCAGCGAATAGAGCTTCACAAAATAAATTGCGTATTCTCATCTTTAAAAGAGTTATAATTTGCTCGATAATTTTATGCACGGCTGATTTCTATTAAATATGAGTACAGAAAAAAAAGTTTGAAGTTGAAATTAGCTTTTTTTTTAAGTACGAAATAAAATGTGTTTGTGGAAAAGCTTCCTTGGTGAAAAGTTCCTTTTTCTTTAATTTTTCTTTGCAATTTTTATGAGGGCAAACCTTTGGAATTTTTCTCTGTTTATAGTTTTTCACAAATGTTCCAGATAAGCTGAATGAAATGAAGAAAAAAAAATTTCTGAGTCTGTGCAACAGAATAAAAATTGTAGTTATTTAATCTGTCACGGTACTTAAAGATGAACGAATTTTTTTTTTTTTTTTAGACTTTTTCTGTCTCTGGATTTGCTGTCAGCAAATTTTAAAATTGACCTAATATTATGATAAAATGAATATTTATTTCCCTACACCGAATAGATCTGACTTACTATTAACTTTTTTAATATTAGAGAATTTGTCTTCGTGGTGACTGTTTTTAGAAGAGACCCAAAAACTAGTTTCAGTTATTCTGGTTGTTACTGGAGGATCATTTCCTTTTATAAACATAAATAACTATTTACTCTAATAAGTATTTCTAAACATGGAAACGATTTTATATGCAAATTTTTCGACCAGATTGGAAAATGCTTGTGAAAATTCTGTGTCATTATTCACACTAATAGGCATTTCTAAACATAGAAACGATTTTATATTCAAATTTTTACATTAGATTGGAAAATGTTTATTAAAATTTAGTGTAATTGTTTAAAGTAATAAGTATTTCTGAACATTGAAAAGATTTTATATGCAAATTTTTTGACCAGATTGGAAAATGCTTGTGAAAATTCTGTGTCATTGTTCACACTAATAGGCATTTCTAAACATAGAAACGATTTTATATTCAAATTTTTACACCAGATTGGAAAATGTTTGTGAAAATTCAGTGTCTTTGTTCACACTAATAGGCATTTCTAAACATAGAAACGATTGTATATTCAAATTTTTACACCAGATTGGAAAATGTTTGTGAAAATTCAGTGTCTTTGTTTACACTAATAAGCATTTCTAAACATAGAAACGATTTTATATTCAAATTTTTACATTAGATTGGAAAATGTTTATTAAAATTTAGTGTAATTGTTTAAAGTAATAAGTATTTCTAAACATTAAAAAGATTTTATATGCAAATTTTTAAACCAGATTGGGAAATGCTTGTGAAAATTTAGGTTTTCTCTCAAATTCTATTAATTTTTGCCTTCGAACCAGTTCTAGAAGTAGGAGATCTGCAGTAATGAAATTCAATAAAAAAATCAACTTCCTCTGTCTGTTTTTCTATCCGAATATTGTCTCTAAACTAACCCCTTTTCTCTAAACCAACATTTATTTTTTACATCTTTAGATCTTGTTTTGTATTATTTCTGTATGATTCGCAACTGTCATATAATTAACTGTGTTGTCGCTTTATTGTGCTTTGTAAAGAGTAACTTTAATAGCAAAGATAAAGAAAATGTTTGAAAAACTTTCTATAATGTGATATTTCGAAATGTATTCTAAATTATAAAGCAAGGAAAAAACATTCTAAAGCAGGGCTTCTATTTTTCTTCATAGCAATATAAAATAGAAATGTATCGCCTACAATACAATTATTATTTTACATCAAAGGAAATAATTTTTGTCCACTAAAATTTTGCCTTCCTTTTTTTACGAACTTTAAGTCAGGAAAATCATTGAATTCTTTAGGTTGTTTGTATTTTCCGTTACAACGCGATGCCCTGCAAATAGGATGCTTTATATATAGTACATGCATCAAAATTCAGAGTCAGAGTATTTCAAAATTCCAAATACAAGCTTTATAGTACAGGTAACTTTTGCAAGATGCTTTATAGTGCAGGTATCGAAATTCGGAATCAGTGTTTCAAAATTCCACGTACAAGCTTATAGTACAGGTAGCTTTTGCTGGATGCTTTATAGTACAGGTATCGAAATTCAGATTCAGTGTTTCCAAATTCCACAAACAAACTTTGGGAGCTTTTAAAAATTCGATTTAATTAATATTTGTGTTGAAAATCATGATAACAAATGTTGCTAATTTTAGATAAAGTAGCATAAGGATAAAGCAGGAATAGAAGCTCTATAATACAGGTAGCTTTTGCAGGATGCTTTATAGTACAGGTATCGAAATTCAGAATCAGAATGTTTCAAAATTCCACGTACAAACTTTAATGGGAGCTCTTAAAAATTCGATTTAATTAATATTTGTGTTGAAAATCATGATAACAAATGTTGCTAATTTTAGATAAGGTAGCAAGGCAGGAGCATCAGCAAAATAAAACGCTTTATTAAGCTAGAAAATACCTACTAGTGAAGACATAATGTGGTTTCACAAGAGATATTGGACAGTTATCGCGCGTTTTCAGAAATACTTGGAATTTTGCGGATATTAGCATTTACTTAAGTAATTCTTGGAACGAGGCTCATGTCAGAAAAGCGGAAGTTTCGTATAAAATGACCTTCAAAGTTTATACCTAAAAGGAAACCGATTCTAGATAACTCAGAGCTTGGAGATCATGCTACAAAGCTATTCGGAGTACTAGCTTATAGCGCATTCTATGTGTTTTATCTTTTTTCCCAAGATTACTGTATTTCATATTTAAAGTAGCTAGACATCCTATATATATTACAGGATGTCACGTAATTTTGTAAAAATAAAAGGCTCGCTCTGAAGATCTAAGCAGACCGCAACCATTACGGTCTGGTTTGCAATTATTTTTGCCAGTTTCATATTATTTCTCTTTGGAAAATAATGACACATTTAAAAAAAACTGAAAACGAGTCTCGTCATGTTACCATTTGAAATATTTTTGAAGAGAAACAAACTATATGTTTTTCTTCCATGATACAAGCCTTTTTAAAGCTATATGTGGCTTGATGCAAACCAATACATGTACAAAATGTCTACATATACAATCTATATTGTATGTACCATACAGAATATACATAACCAATACATATACAATGTATTGTAGGTGTTCGGGCATTTAGAGTGCATTAAAAATTCCGCTCTAAAGTATCTGGTATTGTTTTCAATTTTTGCGGATTTTCTTATTAGAAAAGTTTTAATTTTGCTCCAGTAACATATATTTAATTTGCTTGACCAATATTTATGAGGAAGCTTGATTTATACTTCATTAATGTAGAAATATATATGCTGGGTATATACAGACTCTGCACACAAACGTAATAGTAATTTCATTTCGCAGTTTATACATCATTAAAAAATTTGGGATGGATAGTAGTTACTCGGTTTTGGTTTTGCTATTTCAAATGTGCACACATAAATTTTCATAGAAAAGTATGCTTGGTTATGTAACATTTTCACTTCATCATTAAAAAATTTGGGATGGGTAGTAGTTAATCGGTTTTGGTTTTGCTATTTCAAATGTGTACCCTTAAATTTTTATTGAAAATTATGTTTAGTTATGCAACATTTTCACTTCTTAAATATATATCTCAAACATTTTAAATTATTGCCTCTTAGTGAATCAACTGTAGAAAAACAGGAATTTTTTAAGACTCAATGAATGTTTGATGCCTCAAAGATTCTACAGCATAATGCAAAATGCTCTTATGAAGATTTCATAAAAAAAGTTCATTGAATTGAATTGAAAAGTCATAAATTATAATTTGTGTTTCTTTCAAGATTTTTGGTTGTATATCTTTTTCCTGTGGAAAATTCCCTGAATTAACAAGTATTTCTTGATATAAACTTTATTAGCAAACCACATTTTTTTTAGTAAACCTATTAGTAGTAAATTTTTTTGTTAGTTTTGAAATATTTATGGCAAAAGTTGAGCGGCATTTCATTGTTACATCGAATAAACTAAATTATTGTTTTAGATATCTTTTCAAATGATCTAGTTCAGAACTATGTCTTTTCAGAGGTTTTTTAAATAATCGAATAAACGAGTCTTTCTAATGTGCGTGTACTTTTAGGGCTTAGAACTTGCTTTATTTGATCAAACATGAATCTTTTATTTAGCATTTACCACCCATCTATTAGTTTGACTAATTGAAAAGTCCATGTATAATAGTTTTCATAATATCCAGTCTTTGATTTCATTCAAGTCACTGCTTAATATCAAGCAAAAAATCAGTTATTTCGTTTAGTTATGTACGAAAAATAAGCAAGTTTTGTGTTCTGAAAAGTATCTTCTCCAAAGCTTTCATTCTAATTAAATTTAGTATTCTACATAGGTATGATGAATTTGAACGTGTGGCCATGTCTAACCTCACGTTCTGAAACCGTAGAATCATTTGAATGCATTTCTTTTTCAGTTTTTTCTGTTGAATCGAATCTATGAATAAAGCATGATTTTACAGATGACATCCAGTTTTTCAACCTGATCTGCTCAAAATGAATTTTGATGATATGCAGCAAATAGCATTCAGAAATTTGTGGATCCAGATGTGTTATTAAAACAATAGAGTAAATGAATATGAGAAGATTGTGAAGTGTACCAACTGTATTTTGGAAACGATAGTTCATCTTCTGACCAGCATTCTGTGGTATATCTGTGGTGATATCTTAATAAGCCAGTAACAGCCGCTAGACATCAGAGATCACTTTTGTTGAATGGATAAGTTTCTGGACTTCAAACCCAAACATCGCAGGTTCGATACTTGGCGGAATTCAACCTCCATATTGGCACAATTCCAGCCAAATACCACCGCCACATATCAGTTATGATGAGGGTGGTGATATTACAGAATTTTCTGTAAAAAGAACTTCTGTGCTGCTGAAGTTTAGGTCTTTGAAAATAAGAAAACAGCAGTAGCGTGACTTTAAGAAAGCATTTTAAACAATTCATGAAAGAAAGTAAGTAATATATTCCTTCATGGAATTTCTGTTTCATTTGACTGGCCTTCATCGATTGAGTCGATTGAAAATTATTATGAATTAAATATTACAGACAGATAGAGCAAGTTGTCGAATAGTATCGCCTTGAGAGTCTTATTGGTAATATTTCTTTCTTTTTTGATTTAAAAGTCATATTATATATATATTTGTTGTGAAACTTGTCTCTAGCTATAGCTGATTGGTTTTAACAAAACTAAGTAAGTTTTTTTTTTTTTTGTCGTCTAAAGAATTGTCATCTAAATATTAACTCTTAAAGAGTTGGTTTTAAAAAATAAAAATTTCATTTCATGATAATTAGTTTGAAATGTCGGTTAATTGTTCGGAATGTTTTTTTTTTTTTTTTTTTTGAATAAGGAAGGAAGCTTCAATGTTATCCAAGTATATTTCATAAGGTGTGTTCTCATAAATTTGATAATCAATTTTTTCCCCCTTTGCACATTGTAATTTTTTTCAGGTAAGTGTAGAATTTCAGCCTATCGCCTTGCGATTAATCGCCGCTTCCACATAGAAAAAAAGTTCTATTTTTATTATGAATCGAACGAAAAGTTTATTTTGTAAATAATTTCCTTAAAAATGAGTTTTTCCTTAAAGGCAAAATTTTTATCTTTTTATTATTTTTACTTTAAAAGATATCAGGTCAACTATTTTGATTTGAAGAAAAAATGCATTAAAAAATAAAATTATGTTGACAAGAAAAATATTAATGGGCGGTATGTATAATGATTCGTCATATTAAAGAATAATTTTATTAAGTGTAATTCAACCAGGATAATAATAAAAAAATTTAAAATTATAGTTTTTTTTAAATAGGATAATAATAATATTTGTAGTAGGAAAATAATCGTATTTTTAAATAGGATACTAAAAAAATTGAATTGGCATTTCAACTCAATTTTATCATATTGTATTACTTTTTTACATTTCAGTCTTTTAATTTTCTTTTTATATATTTTACACCGCAATTTGTTCCACTATGTAATTCGTATATTATAACAGAATATAAATACAATTTTTATCGAGCTTGCAAGCTAATTGACCAACGAAGCATTGTATATTTATTATATTACGTATAGCAGTTTAGTTACAAATTTGTTTATAATTGTATTTTAAGGTAAACCATATATTGTTCTGCAAATGACACTGAAACTATATTCACAAATTCCATTTTCACTTGAGAATAAAGTTGAATGTTAGATATCAGAAAGCATGCACTATTAGAGAAAACTGTTTTTAAACAGCATTTCAAAAAAAGAAATGAAGTTGAAAAGTCATATTTTACAACAACAACAACAACAATAAGGGGGAAAAAACGAAGGAACTACTATCTGTGAGTGTATTTGACATACTGACAGAAAATCATTTAAAATTTTGACAAAACGCAGTAGTACACAATCGATTGAAAACATTTTCGCTTATACATGGGCGTATAATATTCACATATGCGTGTTTTAAGCAGTATTTGTTAACTCAAAGAATACTATAGAATTATGCTTAACTGTTTCACCTTTTATTGAAAGAATGCTATAGAAGTAAGCTTATCTGTTTCACTTTTTATTGACTGAATGGTATAGAATTAGGCTTAACTGTTTCACTTTTTATTGAAGCTAATATCAGGAAAAACATTAAGAAATTTATTTACTTTTAAGTTAACATATTTGCAATAAATATGCATTATCTTTTTTTATCCATTAGTTCTTTAGGAAGACTGTGACCCGCTAAAATAAAAGGTAAGTTTTTCTTGTATCTGTCATGTAGTTGTGAACTTTGAAGTTTCCTTCTTCATGTTTATACAACTGGCATATTTGTTGAGATCCGAAGGGCAATTACAAACGACTTTCCCCATTAAAACGAGCAGCTGATCTTTTAGTTTTAAAATGCTTCTGCTTTCCTTTTTATGAAAATATTGCTTTGCGCCTTGTATCAATGTATGTGCAATGGCTTCTTTGTTTTGCCTGCTTTCTGCTTTTATTTACTCTTTTTTTTTTAAAAAAATATTGAGTGTAAATATTTAAACTTTTCGCCAGAGAACTTTGAAATTAATTTAATATTCCGTAAATAATCAAGCTTCAAAGAAACATCTGTTTAAATCGTAAATCGGTGATTAAACGCATGCCTAATTTTCAAACATATTTCATGAATAAAATGAAATTCAAAAAATGGTTTCGGAACTTTGCAATATTGAGAGCAGATGTATTAATAATCGGATTCTGTCTTTTATCTTTTCTTTTTTTTTAAATTCAAATATATATTTTTAAAAAACGGTTGCTTATCTTTCATTGATACTTTTAGTAGGATATAATATGAGTGTTCATCTTGAAAGCTTAATGTTTAAGAGCAAAATGTGATCATAAAACGTATTTTTAACTGATTTTTTTACATTGTATTAAGAAGATATTTAATACGAACCTTATATAATTAGGACATATTTTTCTTTTCCCTGAAAAAGAATTTTTCTTCCGTTAATTAATAATTAAGGAAGAATAGATTTAAATGAACAATCAATTAGGCTGAAGGTATTATCCCGTAAGAACTCCACCCCATTTCAGCTCTAATGATGGAAAAAAAATATCACAGCTCTGATTAATCTTGTGCTCTATGGACCTTAATGATATTAATAATGATGATGGCATTATCATTGAAACTAGAAATTTTAAGAAACATTAAACCTGCATCAAAGGTTTTATCATGAAAAGTATAAAATGAACTTCAGGTGATAAGGCAAATTATTTTTTTAGCTATGCAACATGCTTCAATAAAAATTAATTATCAAAGCTTTTGATTTAATAAAATATCGATGTTGATTATTTTACACTTAGGTTCTTTATATATTCAACAAGTTAATCGTTATTTGTCATTGTTGTTGTTCTGAAATTCTGTCCATATTACTGGTGATGGGGTATTATTGCCTTTTGTGATATTTGCCGGAACTATATTAAAGCTATTAATTTGTTAATCGTAGAGTTGTAAAAGTTGTTTTCTTGCTGATAAAATGCATTTTAAATAAAAATTTTAATTCAAAAATTATTTCATTCGCGATGGTTAATTATATTAAAGCTATTATTTTGTTAAGCGTACAGTTGTAAAAATTGCTTTCTGGCTAATAAAATGCATTTTAAATAGGATGTTTAATTCCAAAATTATTACAATTTCGATGCAGTAAGTATGTATGTATTCTACTGAAATTCAATATCTCATTAAGATATATCATTTGCTAGTAGATTGTAAATTATATTTCGACGTTAATGGTCTGGAAAATATATTATTTTCCAATATATTCCAATCCCTTGTATATAAATGGCATAACATTCTTTTCTGTTGTTCTTTAAGGTATCCGAAGGAAAAATTTTGAAAAATTAGATTTTTTTAAATATTTAAAATTATGGTTTTTAGATGTATTGTCAATTATAATACAAAATACTATAAATACAACAAAATTATTTGAAAATATAATAAATTTTGAGAAGTAGGAAAATGTGTAGTAAATTTTAATAAAATTTAACCAAAACGGTTAACACTCTACACAAAATTGTAAGATAGCAATCCCATTAATCTTTCTACACAAGTTATAGAATATAACGATGAATACAATGAACCAAAATCTAAGAAAAAATTTCAGATGCAAAGAAGCTATGGGTGAAAATATGCGTATATTTGTATTTTTTCTATAAATTTACAACTTAATTTTTCTATAAACACTTAAGAATGTAAATCGGCTCATTTCATTGCCCATATCATTTAAAACACACGCTGAAATTTTTACGTAAATCCCTCTATTAGTGTTTGAGATGTCATGATAACGGTGAAGAATGTTTGTCAAAATTAAAGTTTTGAAAAAAATTGAAGGTAAAGACAAATTTTAACTGAAAAATATGTGATCCTAGATGATAGGTCAGGCCTTCCTTTTCCAAGAAAAGATAATCTGCTTTGGGAGGAGAAAAAGTCTGAACTACAAGAAATAATAATTTTTTTTTTTTAATTTTAATTTTAAAAATTGCCTATGTGGTCGATAACCAGTGTTTTAACGCAGTCGGGTACCTTAAAGTGAGACTAAAATTCCATTGTATGTCGCTATCAAAAGGTTAATTTTAACCGCATATTTTCTGAAATATTTCATAATTCTCATAACATTATGGCTATGTAATCAATTTTATCAAGTATATTTAGTTTTGGTGTTAAGATCTAATATTAATGAAAGTTATTAGTTAAATTTGATTCAGAAAATTTTTAAACATTTCTTATATAATTGACAAATATTTGATTTCCTAATTATAACTTAACTAATGACGCGCAGTAGATAAACAGTTCCGAGTTGGATGAAAAAGTGAATAAAACTATAGCTGAAAAATATTTGGTCGTGAAAGATAGGTCAGACCTTCCTTTTCCTAGAAAAGGTAAATTGTTTTGGAAGACCGAAAGTCAGAACTACAAGAAATAACAATTTAAAAAATTGCCATTGTGTTCGTTAACCAGTGCTGTAGTCAGTTACTTTTTTTTTAAGTAGTGATATCCAGAATTTTTGTGCAGGATAAGTTTGCATTCCCCCCCCTCCAAGCACACAATTTCCATCAATTTTTGATATCATAATCCCCCATTCTTTCAATTTTTTCTGGTTTTCTTTTAGAAATTGAGGCATCCTTTTCCAACAGCACAACTCCACTCTTTACTACTTTCTTAAATGCCTTTCCATCATAGAACCAGGGATGGGTTTTTAACGTAGT
>JAPMOQ010006205.1:770430-782836 GCA_026543055.1 Argiope trifasciata
ACTATACTACTGCTTAGGGCTTCTAAGTTGAGTAGGTGGGCACAAGGAAGTCGACGACTATACTACTGCATTTCCCACTCTGCCGACTACACTAATACATTTCCTACTCTGCTGACTATACTACTACTTTTCTTACTCTGCTGATATACTACTGTCTAGGACCTCTAAGCTGTGTAGGTGGGCACACGCAAGTCGATTAAACAAATCTTATTTTCTTTAGTAAATCATTTTATAAGGAGCATGCGTCTCACATCTTTAAAGTTTCTGTGGTTTGATATATAAAGTACGAGTCACAAATGTTGCATTAAAATTATGAAAAAATTGATGATTAGTTATTTTTCGGAATACCAAAATTCAATCAAACACGATGAAGAGGTATGAAAAAGAAGCTAATTTAATATATTGATTGTTAATATATACATCTAAAAAGACAAAACTGTTACAATAGAAGACAGTAGGTGGTATCTAAAGACGGCACGTGGTAAACACGAGTTATCCCAAGATGTTCGTTGTAGTTCTTACTTACGTCTTGCCGTAGACAAGCCTGCTGACGAGATCAGCAATTTAAACCGAGTTTGTGTAGTAACCTATGAGGGTAAAAGTCCCAGACCACTGAGGGCAGAAGTCTGATCTAGCTCATATGAAGATGGCAATCTCACTTGCACTACACCTTTTTATAGAGGGCTCTTTCACACACCTCATAGAACGCAGGGTAAAAATACAGCCATGCCCGAACCAGGACCTACAAATCACGAGGAAGACACGCAACCTCTTGGCCAGGACGCTTTATCAAGATTTGTTCATAATAAATGGCACTTAGGATTCGAGTAGGCTCCAAATTACTGTACAATTACTTATTATGGTTTCGACAGTTCTTTTAACTTTAAAATATTGAAGGAAATCTCGCTTGAAATATAATAATACTGTTAGAATATTCCAACATACAGTTCTATTTCAATACATATGAATTATGATGTATATCATAAAAACAAGTTGAAAATTTATTTTAAATTTGAATCTGAAAAATGTGGCGATTCTAAATATTCGCGAAATAGCTTACAAACAGAGAAAAAGTCGTTTGAATAAAGGAAATAATTCTAAAATGATTCTTCTGGCAACTTCCCTCCCTCTTATCTTTAATGAATTGATCTTTCTTCCGTTTATTTCTTCATTTTAACTATCCGGCTTTTGAACGCCTTCTTTTCTCTTATTAGTCGTTTTTGGATCTTTATTTTCAGACTCTCTGATTTTTGGCTCATCTTTTTTTTCTCTCTCTTCACTTCTATTCTTTCGGTCTAATGATCGAACGATTTCCTGGTTTCATCTTGACACAGACTCACCTCCATACAAGATTTTTTTTCCATCTTTTTTTCTGTTCTGTTCTTTTTTTTTCCGTTACTTTTTTTTTTGTCGCCCTTCTTTTTCTGTGGTAGTTTCGAGCCGAATCAAGGAAGGCCCTGGAAGAAAAAAAAAGTAAATAAGTAAATAAATCGGTGAAAAAATCCTAAATAAACTACGTTAGTCGACTAACGAGAGAGGTTCGAAATGAATCTTTCAAGTGCTGCAAAAAAAAAAAGATCTTTGATCGGAAAAGAAAGAGTTGAACGGGTTTTTTTTATACTATTAGTTGAAAAGTAAAAGAAACTTTTTAGACTGCCTTTTTGTACAAAATTCCACAAGAGAGAACGGGTTTTTTTACGATAATTAGCGGAAAATAACTTTTAGTTAATGTTCTGTATTGTTTGGTTTAAGTGAGATTCAACCAGCGTAATCTGCAAAATTATATGAAAAACTGTTGATTAAACATACAGTCTGCCTTATAACTGCCTTTTTAGAAAGGATTTAAATCTAAAAGGTACTCATCTAATTATCGGCAAACTATTGGTGCGGTTTATTAAGATTAAGTAAAGAATACAGGCTAGCTAATGTAACTAAAGAAATCTGAAATCTTTTTTTTTCTTACTTTGGTATTCCATTGAAGTGATTTTCGAACGAGTCATGTGCTTTTGATAAATCATTTCTATCTGTGCCTTTCAAAATTTAAAAACTTTTCTTAACAGCTATAAAAGTTCAGCGGCTCATTTCGGCGTTTCCATTCTGCGGTTTCACATTCACATGTGAATGTAAAAATCTCTTTTCCAGATGGTTATAGAGTGGTTTATGGATTTTTAAATCTGTAATGGAGTCTGAGAATACTCGATATGTAATAATGCGCCAAGTTATATGAAGCTATCTTGGAATCCTTATTTAATCTCGTCAGAAATACTGTTTATTTGATTATAATTCCCATCAATGAACTGATGAAACATTCAGAGCTAAAAAATTAAATAACTATATCAAACACATTTATTCCTGTGGTTTTATTATCATTATTATTATTGAATGAATAAAGACTGTTTCAGTGATAACTATTCGCTCGAATGCAAAATTATTCAAAATAATGGCAGTTAAACACTGAGTTTCGAAAGAAACATTTGATACTTACTATTAAAATTTTCTCTAGTTCCTAAGTATCAGTTCATGCTCATTTTCCGCCTCGCACTGAAATGCATGCCCATTTTAACCTATTTTCTGCATAACAATCGACTTCTTGTACACAGCCGACCACCCCGCCACCAGTGAACGTAGCAGTATCGACAGGATTTGTTGTGTGTCGACTGCTGAATAAGTATTGTACAATCTTACATTGACCAATCAGTCAAACTAACATTCCTTTCGGGGTAGTAAATGACTGTCTTTCTCTCCATCTACACACTCTCAAACAGTTGAAATGAAACTATCAATCTTTAACATCATATCCTTCAGGGTTTTCAGATTACCTGGTACCATCAATACTGTACTTAAACCATTACTTAAAATCTTCATATTTTTCCTTAACTCTGAAATGTCCATACATTCCATTAAGTAGTGGCAAACCGTACCAACGTAACAATAGACTGATTTCAATGGAGGAGGATACGTCAAGGAAGTCATTGCCTTACCCTCTCTGTAATTGATGAAGAAACATAAAACGTAGAACAAAACGTTCGGCCTTCAATCGCTGCAGAGATTTTATCTTAAAACTGAATTGTCTGTTTCTGGTTTTCGAATGCGTTCAACCATTCATATGCAAATTATGGTGCGGAACAGACTAGTTCTTTTGCTTTCGGAAAAATATATGTTTAAAGCATTCAAACTAAAGAACTTAATATGGTTTAAATTGTAAAGAGGGTATGAATCAAAAAGCTCTCCTATATTCATATTAATCCCTCATATAATATATAAGAAAATGCGTTGTCATGGTTAACAGTTTAAGATGGTAATTTTAGATTTTTAATCCTTTCAATAGGATAGAAATGCTCGCCTGATGTGCTTTCAAAACCTGGATTAAATCCACTGTAGACTATATTATTATTTATTACATTAATAATATACTTAGGGGTACTTTTTAATATGTTTATTATTAGTCACTTTTTTATTTTGGAGTATTTTTTAATTTCATATATAGAGAGTGTTTTATGGAGCTGTTTTCTTTGCCATTTAAATTTTTTTTTTCAAAATTTTTGATAATGGGGCAGTTTAATTTAACAAAATAATCCCTATAGTCGTCATTTTCCAAAGTTAATGATAATGCTCAGCAATTAAAGTATTTCCATTGAATAAAAGAATGGAATCTATAAAACCTACATCGTTTTCTCATATATCTGAAGTATATAACAAACAAACAGTACACTTTTTTTCTTTGCCTTCTTTCTTTCTTTTTTATTCTTTATTTTGATCATCAAAGCAACAACTTCAAGTATGAGCATGGGATGGGAGACTAGCATCAATATTTCTTGTATTAGTTAACTGGCGACACAGGAAATCAGTCAGTGATGGTGAATGTATTTGATCATTGTTAATAGTATATTTACCTGTAAAAGCCAAATTCATACTTTTCCCAGAATCGCGGAAGTAGATCTTAGTATTCGATGAATGCAATATTTAGGGATCCTTCTATTAATTGACATTCCTTAGATCATGTTTTGATCCAGGTAATAACAAGTGAAAAGCAAAAAAATACAAGTGGCATTGCATTCCATCTATGTTCTGTTTAGTTATTCTTTACTGCTGGATAATATTCTCAAAGTGGGAGGAAGACTGTTTATTTTTCATGAAATTTCACTTTGCGGTAAACCACTGGCCACGTACACAGAATATTTATCAAATGAGCACTAAAAGAATTTAAAAAAAGCTGGGTAGATATTCTGGTTATCTATTTTTTTCCGATAAGAAAATATTTAGAATTTTCCTCTTCTCAATCGTATTTGTTCCGTAATCCGTTTTATTTCACTGAAACATTTATTTATTGTGTTGTAAAAGCACTTTTGGAAGCAATGCAATTTCTAGCGACGTAAACAGCTGTCTTACGTAGAACAACTCTCTACGCGTTTCCCCCCCCCCCCCCCGCAGAAGATAAATGATGTCCTGGTTTATAAGCAAAGCACAACTAATTCTTGATTGTGGCCATCTTAATCGGAAATTTCTTTGGCGGTCAGAAAAGAGCTCTTTCCGACGTCTCTCCTTTACAGAGCATAGAAAAAGAAAAAACTTTCTTTTCTTGAATGCTGTTTCTTTTTTAGATAGCTACTGATTAAGTTAGGCCCGTTGCTGGATTGAAAGAACCGTATTTGGTGTGCTGAGAATTCCGTTCTAACCTATTTATACGTTGTAAAAGAGAATGGTTCTTTATGTTTAGCTTTGAGTTTTTATTTTTTACTTTTGGGAGTTATAAGTAAATGAGTTAGGTTTCATCTGTTTTCGTTGGGAGACTTTTGAAATGTAATATCTTTATAGCTTTATTGGTATCGTTAGTAGAAAACCAGGTAGAAGTAACTGCGTTATAAAAGTGAAAAATTACCGTGAATTTATACGTATGCCTCGTGCAAAAACTCTATTTTATCAGTTATGTTGCCATTTCTGAAAATTAGATATTTTCCTTCTTACTCTGATATCTATAATTAAAAGTTTTATGGATCTGATCGAACTAAATGACTTGAATTTATTTCTTTTATTGTTCATGTTTCATATTAAACTAAATCTAGCTATTAATCTAAACACAGCTAAGTGGCTTGAATTTATTTCTTTTATTGACCATGTTTCAGATTGTATTAAATTTAACTCATAATCTGAACACAAAACTAGCAAGGTTTTGTGTTTATTTATACATTTTTAAGTCTAATTAAAACAATTTCATAATTTCGTCCTGATTTACTTCATTTTGACTTCATCCTAAAATATTCTCCCATTCCTACATTTTTGTTTAATTAATCTTACACTCGCTCTTGAAAATAGTAAATTCAACATTTTCTCACGCTTTCAGCGAAAGAATAGAAATCCTTTATGTTTGCAATATTCTTTTAAAAATACCTAAATTTTCCTATCCTAAATCTGCACATGCCATAAAAGTTCCTATAAAAGTCTCATTATAAAATCAGTGAGGGGAAATTTTTCGGTCTTTTTTCCCTCTTGTGTCGCGTTGTAGACGTTTTTACCACTTATTCTTGTACATACTTTATGCCTACCGGGATGGAATAAAGCAAAGTTATAAGAATTCAAAGGTTTTTTCTGTTCGGCCACGCAATTCATAAAATTTTATATAATATAAATTTTAAAAAATCATTGAATGAAGAAATATACTGTTTGGCATCACTTTGTAGCACCATAAATCAGGATGTTTATGGCACTTTTTGATGTAGAATTCCTTGTTTTTAGTTAGTGTTCATATTATCTTTATTTATTTTTATATTTACTAACTTTACGAAATTGAGTTAAAAATGGAAAGACTCAATTCCATTCCGGTTCAGTTAATAACTAGTTGAGTGATAGTCATTACATCAGTGAGTTGAGTGAGTTGATAGTCATTACATCATGTTAACTGTAATATTTTACCTAAATTTCTTATTTTTTCATATTAGAAAGCTTTTTAAAAATTAATCAGTGACACGGATATTAAATAAACCAGCGGGTGACCGAGCTCCGCTCGGAGAAAACAGGTATCGAAGCTAACTCGAAGATTTAAATTTTCAATTGTGATTTATCAAAACAATACATGCCATAAGAAAATTTGTGAAACCATTGGTGAAAAGATAACCGGTTAAAGTGCACCATTGTAAACTATTCTAAACAAAGTTAGAGTTTGGAAAGGGAACTATTCTATACAAAGGTAAAGTAAAGGTAAAGATTGAAGTGTGTTGAAGTTCAATATTTTTGACAAATTTATTTAGAAAAACCAAACATATATACATACATAAGAAACATATTATAAACCTATAACAGCATAAACATAAAACTTTATTAGTTCGCCATATTGGCTATAGATGGCAGCACGTTACCGCTTGAAAATTTAAGTAGCCATTATGGCGAACTAATAAAGTTTGAAAATATCCTATCTGTAACTCCGAATTGCTCGACCGTAGCGCTTCAAAACCGGCGCCAATCGATTCCTCGTGGCCAAAAACCCCAGACCCCCAAGTTTACCGGAGTTTATTAATTCCGGGGCGATTTTCGACTTGGCAACCATTCCTCATAATATAGTATTAGATTGATAGACTTAATATGCTGAAGAAATTTGAACCAGTTAACTGCTTCGGAAAATGCGTACCAAAATTGTCAAATATACTATCATATCACGTAGATGTAATAAATAATTAGATGTAAGTATAATAACTGTCTTTGAATAAACTCATCATAACGCAAATCGTTGTATTTTTTCCATGTTGAGTATACTCGCCATAAACATTTCATTTGTTAAGTACTTTTTTGCTTCATTAATCATTAATACTTAAAATCGTTTTTTTATAATTTGTTTCATAATTTGGTTACTTACTTGATAAATGGTGACTCTATTTCATTTCTACCAATGAAGATAAACCATTGTCTTGAAAAATGTTATTATCGATACTGTATAATATTTGCTGTCGATATCATTTAAATTCTGAGAAATACTTGAAAACATCAGTTAATATTTATCTTTGTACTAAAAAAAATTCATCATATATTTTATTGCTAAAATTATATGATTGAAAAATACAAGGAATCGTGCAGTACACACACTGATATGATTTTTCAAATTTTCGATATGTCCTCGACTTTTTCAAAAGCTGTGAAACCATCTTTTGAGTATTTTCAGAAAACTTGATGAAATCTGGAAACAAAATTCAACTATTTTATGTCTCATATAAATGAATTAAAATCAATTTATCATGCAAATTATAAGAGGCTGATTTTATTCATCAGTTGGCATGAACATAAAAAAAATGATTAACAATTTATAATCCATCTATAAATTGAATCATTTAGTAGCTTACCTAAATACGAAAATCTGTTGTACTTTTTTTTTTGTCTAAAATTAGCTAAGATCTTGTATAAATTTAAATAATTATTGACTGAACAAGTTGATTTTATTCATCAGTTTGCATGAACATGAAAAAAGACAGTTTTCTATGAATTGAATCATTCAGTAGCTTACATAAATAGGAAAAACTAAGTTGCACTAAAATATTTTATTTGTCTAAAATTAGCAAAAATCTTGTAAAAGTTTCAATATTTATTGATTGAACAAGTTGATTTTATTCATCAATTTGCATGGGCATAAAAAAGGATGAACAATTTATAATCCTTCTATGAATTGAATAATTTAGCAGCTTACATAAATGTGAAAAACGAAGTTGTACTAAAATATATTTTTTTTATCTAAAACTAACTAAAATCTTGAATAAATTTCCATAATTATGCATATTTTTATTTAATTGTTGAAGAATCCTTATTCCTTATAATACCACTTCAAATTTTTAAGTTTTCAAGACAATTTAAAGTCATAAATACTTAATTTTTACGTTTGAATCTTAGCTATTGTATTAAAAGAATCACATTCCTTCTTTTTACAATGATCCATTTTGAGATGAAAGCCTTTATTATATGAAATCCAAATTTAAAAAAAAAATCTAGCTGAGTAAGGACGTATTCTTGGAAGATAATAAGGACATTTATCGCATGGAGCAACTTACATTTATATCTCATTCCAACCAGGGTTAAAGTTTCAAAAAGCAAAATTCTATCTCAATTCACTGTAGCTCGAATTCCCTGAAAAAAATTGAGGAAGCAAGTCATTTTGATGAATAATAGGCGGCGGAAATGGATTTTAAAAAACCCGCTGATGCATCCACAAACAATATTCAATAGAATTACGTCCGCTATATAATCTCTTAACTCAAGAAGAGGAAGAAGAAATTTTTTTCAAAAATGACGCTTCATATCTTTTTCGAATGCTTACTCACAACTACCATTTCTTTTTCTCCCTTCACTTGGAGTTTGGAAGTCTATATTGCGAGTTGGGAGAGAAGTAAGAGAAATATAGATATAAACACATACAGAATAAAGAGAGAGAGAGAGCTAGCAAAAAAGCAGTTATTAATGTGGTGACTCATCTCTTAGAGGGCAGCTTGCCAACAACCACAATAAAGGCAACTCTGCTGGCAAACATGAAAAATAAATGTTTTCGCCTGTCACTGGGTTAAAAGGTTTCTGCTGTAGTTCAGACTGTGTGGTTTCTTGTGTTTAGTATAGAACTCTTAATGGTCCTACACTTTTATGGCCGACTTCCGACTTCCCAAAAATGAAGTCGTCCTCATAAGCACTCTGTAAGAAGTCATAAAAAAATATAAAACGTTTTGATATTTTTTTATCGTTTACATTTTTTATTGCTTAGCTAAAAACTTGCACAGGACCTCGGTTTGGTAAAAAAATCAAATGCTTTCATTTCAGAAAATTGTGATTTGAATGAAATTAACTGACTATTAGAAGTCTTCTATATAAAGTGTTACAATCTTGTGCTTGAGAAAAGACAATGTCGTGAAAAAATAGTAATTAATCATACAATTATTGTATCTTTTTGATATTCCAGTGAATATTCTATTCTTTGAAATGGATTTAATTTTACAATGATATAAACATTAATCTATATAAATAAAAATGAATGCTTATCTGTAAGTCTCTTATGCCTTCCTAAACCGTTTATCCGATTGCGATGAAACTTGGTCAGCTTATTGTTTACACCTACGGGATGGTTATAGAGATAGTACAATTATCTAAAATTAAAAAAAAATCGAATCTCAATCGCATGTGTTTACCAAGGATTAATCTCCAAATAACTCACCGAGGAGGCAATAGATTCTATAGGAATGCTAAATCCAAGTTAAAAGTTAATATTTTGTAGCTATAATATGCAAATGTCATGGAAGTCATTCTCAGGGGTAAAAACTTTATTACAGATTATGCGAGAAAGTATTAGGGAGACCAACCCTGGTGGTTTTAAATTTTAATTAAATTTCAGCAATTTTTGTAGTAGCCACAAAAAATATTGTAAAACAAATACCATCTTACACCATCTTAATTTTCACAAATTATCATTTCAACTATATTAACGATTTTATGATATAAATATGTTTTCTATGTTTAATCAATTTTAAAAGAAAATATTTTATCATATTTTCTTAGGGATTTTTTTTTTTGCATTTAAAAAATTCAATATAAAAGATTTCATCAAAAGTAGTTATTTTTAATAAATGGTACCTTTTCTTGCTGAAATTTCTCACCGAATTATTTTGGGTAACCCTATATTCTCATTATTATAATTACTCAAATGTTATAAAAAAATTTGATTTCATATTATATTCCACAAAATGTTCATTTTTTTTGTACAGCTAATTGTTTTTTATACATACAATAGAAGAAAATTGCCATTCTTTAAGAGAACCATAAAAAATGTGCAACACGTGATATAAATGTTCTGCAACGCTTCAATTATTGTTGCTAGAAGAAAAATTCATCCTTGTAAAGTATATGCAAGATAAATAAGACGCTTAAATAATTTTTTTAGGTGAGACTTGCATTATAACAAGACTAAATGAAATTAGAAATATGTGGTTTTTGCTGAATTTCTTACAACAAAAGTAGCGGCAATTTATTGTCTATCGTTTTTTGTTTAATTATGGAACTAATTATATTTTTTATGCCAACCATTCTTGTGAATCAAACCACGCGATCATATTAATGTGCTTACTAATAATTTTACTTTATTTTTTATTAGTCTGAAAATGGTGATACTATATAATCGTTGATTCGCAGGATTTTTTTCTCGCCTTAAATTTAAAAAAAAAAAAAAAAAATCCTAATTCTTTTGGAAAAATATCTTCTTACGAATTCCAAATTCTTCTGAAAGTTTTTGATTCTTAATGCTAAAAAGATTTTTCGTTGAGATGGATTCATGAGAAGAATTTTTAATAATTAATAATTAAACAATAATTAGCATCTCTAAAGAGCTATTGTAATTCACATCTAATTGATTAAAGGCAAAAAAAAAAAAAATTGCCTATTAGTTGTCTTTAAGTTCGAGGATATCGTTTTATTTCAGATGACTGATCTTTTCGCTGGTTTATTTTGAATAATTTTACGCCGTTATTTTATTGATTTGAGCTTCATTATCGTCAGATAAGCTATTCGACAAAACTAGATGGATTGAATGAAGTGTTTTTTTTAAATTTATAATGGTTGTTTCATCAACATGTTTTTTTAAAATCTATTTTGTTAATTAATTGATAGCTATTATTTGAAATTATTATGAAAACGATATTCATTGAGCCACAAATTAATAATAACTTACATGTAATGCATATATTTTGTGTAATAATATTAACTTATTTATTTAATCTTTTATTGTTATTAATAATTGTTATGTTATGATAGCAGATGGTGCGATTTTTCAATTATGTTTTTATTAAACAGTTCTGCTTGATATATTACATGCACAAAAAGTTCTCTATTGAAATTTTCTCTTACTGAAAACTAAAGGTGGTGAATCTGTTAGGTACTTTTCTTTTTTTTTGGTTAAACATACACTAATTTTTTATATATTATTTGTATTTATGTTATTTTAATATTTCACCGACATAAACACATTCTATTTTGGATAATTAATTTTCTAAACAGAATAATTTAAAATTGTCAAGTCTTAATAATCGGTTTAGTTCTATGATGATTCCAAAAACATTTGTTTTGTGTGCAATTTACTTGTATTTTTAAAATGCGCATTCGAATCACGATTGGAATTTTAAACTCTTCGTCGTTCGTCACGCGTCCAACGTGTTCAAGTGAAAATTCCGTGATGGTCTTCAAGCGTTCTTCAACATTTTAAAACTTTTAAACCCTTAATAAAAGACTTTAATGTTTACTTGTTTGAGTTTTTAATTTTATTTATTCTGATGTGGCCAAACGCAGTGGAAAAACAGAAATTTTTGCGGACAAGAGAGGACTGGAAAATGTTAATGACTGTAATATTGTAATTGACATAAAATCCATTTTTATTAAAACCTAAGCTATAAATTAACTTGATAATAGGGTGTCAATGTTAGTTTATAATACATATGCTATAATACAACTTTGACGTCTCAATGTACATTGACATGTTTATAACATTTACTATAAACGTGTCAGTGCGCATTAAAACATGTTTATAGTACATGTTTTAATATGCATTGACGCCTATATATTTATAGATCATTATAATATAATGTGCTATAAACTAACATGATAATAAGGCGTTCAATGTTAGTTTATAGCACATGTGCTATGACATAACATTGACATGCTTTAATATGTGCTATAAACATGTCAGTGTACATTAAAACATGTTTATAGCACGTTTTAATGTGCATTGACGCCTTATTATCATGGGCTATAACTACCATGATAATAAGGCGTTAATGCATGTTTGCAAACTTCAACCAGTTTCGATTTTTCTTCCAAAAATCTCATCCGACAGAGCTGAGTTCAGCTGCGGTTCTGAAGTACGGAGGAATCAAATGCACTTAAAGCCATAATTTCGTTCCTAAGCTTTCGTATTGCTTAAGGGCTCTTTTAGTGAGCGAAAATAAAGCGAATATTGACTTAGTCAATTACCGAAGAGCAAATAGCATGAGGCATAGTTGGAAGAACTGAATACATTAAAGCATGGGATATTCGGGTCCCTTGTGTACTTAGAGCCCGTATTAAAATGTGCAACTCCAGAGAAGCATCGAATACTTTAACAAGCAATTGTTCGCTACCTCTAAAATTCAGCTTGGCTGAAATGTTTCAATTTTCTGGCAATTTCCCCGCCTAGTCTTCAACGAGGCGTGAATATGACATTTCTCCGTGTAGTTTGCAGAAAATCTTTTCCTCTGACATTTATTGTACACATATTTTCGGAATGAGGTTGCCACAGAAGCAATTTCCTACAAAATTCATCTACTGTGGTTAATGTTTAAGGCTAGTTGGTTGCAATTTCCTACAAAATTCATCTACTATGGTTAATGTTTAAGGCTAGTTTGTTGTAATTTCCTACAAAATT
>JAPMOQ010006205.1:790298-804725 GCA_026543055.1 Argiope trifasciata
TCTCGATTAAATTACGCTCAATCGGTGAAGGATTCAGTAACTGCTATTCAGTTTTCCAATTAATTCAGGCGCAACTTTGTTTTAATTAAAAGAATGAATTAGCTGCAAAATTGTTTCACGATATATCTATGGAGGGAGTAATTTATAATTCCTATTAGATTTGCATTGTTTACTTGTCATTTTTTTTCTTTGCCATTTATTATCTTTTTAGTTATTGGTTCGTCATTTGATTTATATATTTTCAATTATAAACATATCATGTCTTAAACTTTGTTTCCGTTGAAATCAAAAGGACTACTTATAAAAATACAGATAAGATTGGGAATGTTTCGAAAATTGTTATTTGAAGAAATTGAATAATTTTTTTCGAACAATCACGTGACATCGGTGTGGGTGGATATTTCACCTCGAATGACACATAACATTCATCCTACTTGCTAAAACTCTGTGATTTAATCAGGTTTCGAGCCCACATTTCTATATGATAGGTTCAAGAGGCATTCACTTAAGATAGTTAACACGTTGACTGCCAACGACGAGATCACTCGTAGATTGCGTTCTTTTCTAGTACCAAACCATCTCTGTTGTTAGATGACACCTTCTCTGCTACACTTAAAAGATAGCAAAGAAGGGGTCATCTAATTAGATAGATGGTCCTGTTATCAGGCGTGTGGAGTAGCAGTGAACGTGTTAATCTTATACTATAATACGAGGAATGGTTGCCAAGTCGAAAATCGCCCCAGAATTAATAAACTCGGGTAAACTTGGGGGTCTGGGGTTTTTGGCCAAGAGGAATCGATTGGCGCCGGTTTTGAAGCGCTACGGTCGAGCAGTTCGGAGTTACAGATAGGATATTTTAAAACTTTATTAGTTCGCCATAATGGCTAACAGGCTTCAAGCGATAACATGCTGCCATCTATAGCCAATATGGCGAATTAATAAAGTTTATAGAAGATGATCCGGAACTGATCTCGAAATGGATGATCCATAACCCGTGTGGTGATATGAACCCAAGCGCTCCGTGCATGGTCAGCAAACATGGAAGAGACCAGTGCAGATGGGGATTTCCAATGGAACATCAAGACATGACATCGCTGGTGGACGATGAAATGCCGAGGTTTAATCGGTTATCTTTTCACCAATGGTTTCACAAATTTTCTTATGGCATGTATTGTTTTGATAAATCACAATTGAAAATTTAAATCTTCGAGTTAGCTTCGATACCTGTTTTCTCCGAGCGGAGCTCGGTCACCCGCTGGTATTAAAAATAAGAAACTTAGTGGTAATAAAACAACAATCTTTGCTATGCCAACTGCTGTTAAGTTGCTAAAGATAAAAATTTGAATGCTGTTGAAGCAGAAATTGCTAATAATGAATAGAGACTGCATATGCTTGAACTCTACGGGTGGCCTTATGAGAATGTTCAAATATTTTCCAAAGAAGATCTTATTTTCATTAGTTCGTCGCTTCTTCGTATTCAGTGATGACAGATATTTGAAAAATTGTGTGACTTTTTTGCTTAAACCAAGTTATGACTCATTGTGCTAATTTATTTCGCTGTTTTCTACTTATTTATCTCCATTCTGGTGGCATCTAATCATATTTAATTGCTTTTATAAAAGTGCAAGGTCAAATGATACTAATTATCGAAACTCGTCTTCCTAATTATGTGCCATAAGTTTCTAAAAAGCGTAGGAAGTTTCTCTTTTCGCTCATTATTACACGGAGATACGCTATGGAGAATATCTAAATACGACATTCTTAAAATGAATATTTGAAGGACTTTTTCTTTTGTGTTAGTTAAAAATTCTTTTTTTTTTATAGTAGAAAACTCGACAGAAATGGACAAGTCGTTTTTTTTTTGTTTTTTTTTAAAAAGAAATGAAAGAGAAAAAGTTAACTCGAAATGAGCCGCCGCCTACGCGCAATTTGTTATCATCAAAGGGTGACATCACATCTATTTGGAAGCAATGGGCTTTTGTTTGAGTTGTCGCTAGATGAGGTCACCGGTTTTAGTCACAAGATAGCTAGAGAGCGAAATCGCCGCTTTCAAACAGAGGACACAATTGTTTACAGAATCACCATATAAGGCATGCTTCGTTCCATCTGACATGTTTATAGTTGTGAAGAACTCGTCTGACAGAAAATCGCGTCGCATCGCTTTGAGAAACGAGTTTGCATTTCAACCAATCGCGCTTTAGATCAAGGGTTCTCGATCTTTCTGTATATGTTCCGTTAAAAGTACTTGGCATTAATTTTGCTGATAATAGATTTACACAAAATTTGAATGAATGCTCAAAATTGGATAAAAACAGAGCCCCTTTTAACATTTGATTTTTATATCTGTTATGCAGACACATATAGATTTTTTCTGATTTTGTTAATTGGCATCTATAGCATCTGCCCCATTGGCTATATACTATTACGCTAGATGACGTTTCAATTTAAAAAATAATAAGTTATTTTGTAATTTAGTTTATTATAATTTTAATGAATGCATTTGATTAAAATTTCATTAATTTATTTATTTGAAAAAACCTTATGCAATATTTGTTTTAAAAGAATAATATAAAAAAATAACTTTTCTTTCAGAACGTTGCGAAATTGAATTTTTAGCTGTATTATTATTAATCGAAAATAAATATAGGACTCTTTTACAATTTAATTTTGACTTACTCTTGAATATAAAAACCAACTTATCGTAACTAATAATATGAAAAACGAATAAATATTTGTTGGATGTAAACAGGTTCGGTCGTCTTATTATCATAAATAACTCTTGATATTTATTATTATGTATTATTAACTTCTATTTCACACAATGTATTGTATATTTTATTGCGATATAAAATTATGTACTAATATTATTGAATGATATAAATCTAAATTTTTTTTATTATTTGGTTTTTAACACTTTGGATACATTCTTGATATTCATGATAATATTCTTGTATATCAAGAATATTATTTTTGGTATTCTTATGATAATTGAATTCTTGATCAAAAACACTCATAGTAGTGTATGTATTTTGAATCTTATTTTACCTCGATTTACTTATGGTTTTTGTTCTTTACTTATTTCATTTTATGAAATTGTTTCACAAAATGTTTTAAATATTTTATTTGACAGTTTTTTTGATACCGCCTTGTTTTAGAAAAAAATTTATTTTATACTGCAGGCCCTAATTGTAAATTTTAATTCTTTAATTTTTTAAAAATATCTCCCATATGTTTTTTTTTATTTAAAATGTGTTAAATAGATTTGTTTAGAATAATGATTATTCATTATTCAACATGCTAACCTTCTGAAATAGTTTACTGTTTACAAAAATAATTTTAGTGTAATAAATTGTTTTTGACTGTCTAAAACAAATCCATATATGTGATTATGTTTTTAAAAAATTCAGAAGGCATTGAATGGTTGCAAAGAAACTAAGCAAAAGTTCTGTATTAATTTTTTCTGTAATAAAAGTTCTGTATCACATTTTTTAAATAAGAATTTTTATTGTAAAACACCGTATCACCTCCAATAAAATTCTTGCAATACGTGTACTTAATAAAGTTGGCGTTCTTAATAAAATTCGAATCTTCTTAGAATAATCTTTATTGTCAATCAGCAACTTAGAAACCTCCCTTTGACTACATTTTTTTATTAAAATAAACGCTATATTTTTACGAAATCTATAACTATATACCAAGTCATTTTTATTAATTAAGAAAAAGAATTTATATCGTTTAAATGTATGATAAATCTTCCTCTTTGTAACTTCCGTCATATAAATGGTGGAATAAATTTTTAAATGTTAGCAGATTGTGATGCTAAAGATTTTTAGTTCCTGTGTAAATAATGTTAAGCTTTTGAAAATGGAAATATTTGTTTTTCCTTTCTTAGAGAAATCTTCGATTCCTATTAAAAATATCCATTTCTTTCTTGTACTGTAACTAATGAAAACAGTTGAAACAAAATTTTATCTTTCGAAAAAAAAGTGCTAAGAAAAGGAGAAAAATTCCAAAATTCACATTTTATTAGAAGGAAAAGAACTTTGTAATATCGGCTGAATGATGTAAATAGTGTCAAGCTTTTGAAAATGGAAATGATTTTTTTTTTCCTTTTTTTGAGAAGCCTTCGATTCGTATTAAAAATATATATTTCTGTCTTGTACTGTAACTAATGAAAACAGTTAAAATGAAATTTTCTCTTTCGAAGTATGTGAAAGAAAAGGAAAAAAAATTAAAAACTCACATTTTATGAAAAGGAAAAGAACTCTGTAATATCAGTTGAATAATATTTTACTTGCTGATGAAAATCACATTTAAGTGCGAAAAAAATACAGTTCGTCTTCATATTTGAAAGACATGTCTTTTTAACTAATATAAACATACGCAGAAGCAATTCCCGAATTCGGAAACAAATACCGAAAGAGATAGAAAGACGAATGAATTCGAAAACTAAATATTATTATCAAAATATCCGAAAGAGAACTAACTTTAAGAAATCAATAAAACTTTCGTATTCTACTCAGAAAAGAGCGTAAAAATATTCTGAACTTCGAAATGTTGCTGCAGGGTGTTCCTATCGCATTCAAGTTTGAAATTTTTCTCCCGGTGAATTTATCGTCTGCCATTTTTTCCCCCTCAACGAATGGATCGTTTGAGTTTTAAAGCGAGGGAGATAAAATGCAATTCTTGCACCAAATGATCATTTTTGCTGATGGAAGAACGGCAGATCAGAGCTCTCTGATTTTTCGAATCCTTGTAAACTTTTCTGTGGACTACGGAAAATAGTTTACTGTTACATATGAATGGGTATCGATGTATGAATAAGATTTTGTATTCTTTTCGACCATCTTCTTACAAAAGGATTTTTTTTTCTCCGTGCCTACTTCAATGATGTGAGAGAACAACAACAACAAATATATATGTATTTTCCTTGACTCGAAAAGTAATTTTTTTTTTCACGAAATGTTAGTGCTTTCAAAAATTTTTAAATGCAAGATCATATTTCTAAAGAAAAAAATCCAAGATATTTCTTCAATTTCAAAAAGATTGAATAAAATCATAAAATTCTGATTTAGCAAATCATTTTCCTTCACGGTATATTATTGTGGAAGCATTTCAATATGGGGAAATATCCGTCTGTAAATTTTAAGAAAAACTATAGCTTGAATTTTCGTAAATCTGATCTAAACGTTGAATAAAGACTAAAGATCTGATCGAAACGTTGAATAAAGGCTGTACATAAAACAGATATCTGACTGTAGAATAGCGGCAGGATGGCAAAGGCAGGGGTGGTACAGATGCCTGGGGCGCCAGTCAGGGGGAGCGCCATGGAGACAAAACGTTATTTCGTTTGTCACTTTTTAAAGCCAAATAGGATGAAGGGACTGAAAAAATAATTTCATGCTCCTGGCGTGATTTACCCTTGCATTCGTGTGAATGTAATAGGTGTGGGAGGAGCAAAAAAAAAAAAAAAAAAAAATATTAACTTTTGGTGGCTGCATACCTTCGCTACACCGCTGAATTTTGACTTTATAGATATCGAGGAAAAAACAAATAAACTATTTAGAATATTTTATGTATATGCTATTCAACCCCTAGTTCTCAAATTTTTGCTATGAAAAAAAATGGAAATAGTTCTGAAAAGTTATGAGAGCAACTGCATCGATAATACATGCGTCCCACAAGGTATGCAGCTTTTAATATTTACAGCTTCGTATAGAACACGTTAAGATAAGTGTTTTGATGTATAACATGTGGTAATTAGATTAGGATGCTGTATCTGAGGCCCCACATGTTTTACATCAAAATACTTGTTTTAACGTGTTCTATCCGAAGCTGTAAATATTAAACGTCGCATACCTTGTAATACACTTAGTATTAACGACACAATCGCTCTGCATCATATCATAATTCAAAATGTTTAAAAAACTTTTGTACAAATTGTATTTGTACAAATTTTTTTTTAATTTTAATTATTATGCCGGAAACTATACAATTATTTACTTGTATTTGTTTTAATCGTAAATTATTTAAACATTTTACACCGTTATTAATGATGACAATAAGTCTTAGGGCTAACAACTTCGTGACTTCAAAAAAAAAGAGTACTAAATACTCGTTATAATAAAAGATATATTATATAAAAAAAGATTAAAAGATTATTAAAATATATAAAACTCGTTTAATAACAGAGTATAAAATACTCGTTCTAACGTGTTCTATTCGAAGATGTAAATAGTAAACGTTGCATACCTTATAGGACATTTAGTGTTAATGACACAGTAGATAGCTCTGCATCATATCATAATTCAAAATCTTTTAAATATTTGTACAAAAATTATTTTAATTATAATTATCATCCCGAAAACTATACAATTATTTCCTTGCATTTGTTTTAATTGTCGAGTATTTAAACATTTTACACCATTCTTAATGATGACAGTATGTATGTCTTAGGGCTAACAACTTCGTGACTTTTTAAAAAAGAGTTCTTTAAAAACAAAGCAAATGAACTTATGCAGAAATAAACCATTGTGAAGTAAATTTCAGTGTCCGAATTAAGCCAAGCAGTATGTTCGTTGTTAATTTTTTTTTTCCTTTTGTCTTTTTTGAACAAAGAGCGGAGGACGCAATTAATAAAAACAGGGCGAAAATCGATACGGTATCGTCTGCTTTTTCTCGACCTTCATTAGTCTGTTCCGGTTGGCAACAAGAAAGAGAAGGAGAGAGATTAAACAAATGACTGGGCAACCACCGCTGACAGGTACAACTCAACGCCACTTCATTGCATAATACTATCGAATAAGTTTCATAAAGTTTTCATAATGATGAATTGGCCCACAGTTTTGAATATATTGGTTATGATTAATTAGCTTGCTTTTGCTGGAGATTTTATCATATGATTTCCATATGCTTCCTTGCATTAAAAATTTTGTTCTTTATCATATAATTTTTTTTTTTCATTTATCATCTCGCTAAATTTCAGGATTCGATTTGTTATGATTTCTTGTAAATTTTTTGCTCAGAGAAATTCATTTGAGAAGTATCGTATAAATTAAAAGTTTTACAATTTACAATCGAAATAAGTAAATTAATATCTGACTTTCTGATCCTTTTTTTTTTTCATTTGTCTTGATATATCATTTATATTATAATTATACTGTCATTCTAGTTGTATTTTGTGGACACAAAACAATACTTTCTTACCTTAAAAAAATTCAATTGAGAAATTATAATTCGCTGTATGTATTGCTATTTGATTTAATTTGTAAATTGAATGGTTGGGTAATTTGTGATTATTTTTTTCTTAAAGTCCTTTTTATGTCATTTGAATTTCCAATTAGTTTAGCCAATTTTTATTTCTTCAATAATACAGAGAATTTTATTATTTCGACAGATTATTATTTCTTAATACTTTTCTTTTGCTTATGCGATGCTCTTTTGAATGAAGTGATTCTTGAGTTAAAAAATATTTTTGGAATTAATAACATAATAATAATAATGAACTGAAAGAAACTGTCTTGTATTTTGATATATAAATAATTTAGAACTTTTGGCATTTTCTCTTATTTTTGATGAAAAATTAATAATATTGAATACGATTTGATTAAACATTAACTAGTTTTGTCTTAACCAACTCATTTGGAATCTTTTGAAATAATAAATAAATAAAAATTAAAACTGTTCTATGTATCGCGAGATTATTTTTTCTTTGATTTAATAAAAGAAAGTATATAAAGACAAGAAACATAACCGTTCTGTTTTTAAACGTTTATCCATTTTCTTTTGTAAATTTATTTCTTAAACCAAGAATCGAAAAGAATAAAGATAAAAATCAGGAAATTAAATGCCATCTTTTTAGCATATTAAAATCATCAAGACCACCGTATTTTTGAATGATTTAGGCTTAGAAAAACACGGGGTTAAGCGAATGCGCATTTTAATTCATTGTACGATAAATTAAACAGAAGTGCAGACATATTTGTTTGAATAAAAACAATAAACGTAAATGATCCTTTTTATTGGTTTCGTCATACGTTCGACTTCTGCATTGTTTTCGATTATTATTTTCTTTATTTGGGCAGCTGTTTTTCACTTACACGTCATTAAATAGAAGAATTTTTTTATGTGTCACCCAATACATCATTTCGAATAATCTCATTACACATCATATCATTAATGTTCGTATGCATGAAAAAAAAAGAATGCGCCATATATCCCATTTAGGGTAAATAATATACGTATAGCCATTCAAAGGACATGAAATCATTAATAACGTTTTATTAAGTTCTTTCTTCTTATTATTTTTTCCCAACCCGTTTATGAGATGACTTTTTTTTTCCTTTCCTCCCCAAAACAAAAGAATAAAGAAATTCACAACATGCACGAGAAGCTAAAAACTGACTACCTCTAGCTTTCCAAACTCATTTAAAAACGAAATAAACTTTTTTTTTTTTCTTTTTTTTAATTCTTGTCTAATGAATTGCTTTGGTTTTCTTTTGCTTGACAGGGAAAAAAATAAGCCGAATGTCTTTTAAATATAATTTCGGAAAATGTGCTTTTAATATTAATTTTTAGCATTCGTGCTAGTCAGTTTTTTTTAAAACCCATTTCATCTTATTATTTAGCTTTTGTGACAATAATGATAAAAGAATTATAAAAATCCCTATTTCATAAAATTCCATGTCTGGGATTAACTTTGAAAGTTAGAATTTTTCATTAAAATTTTATTACAGAAAAATTCATGGAATTTATTGTTATTTGTGTGCGAAGTTTTTAATACTGTTATATTCGTATATTTTAAAATTAAATTTCAAATAAAGGTATTTTCATGTTAATATTACTGTGTGATGGACATTGACAACTTTGATTTATAACCAAATAGATTGTTTGTCAAAACTGACTTGCTGGAATCTATGATAGTTTCAAACTTCAAGACATTATTTAGAAGCGTTTACTGTAAATAAGAAGCATATATTTTATGTTATATAATGTTCTTTTAAATTCTTAACTAATATTTCAGTCAACCGAAATTCCAACCATGGCATGCAATATTTAATATTCTTTTGAACATTTTTAAAGATATTTTTTATATGTTAAAATATTTATACTATCTTTTCTGATAAAAAAATTAGTAGTATATTTCAGTTAGTAATTTATTTCGTATAAAAGAATGAAATTACCTTCTCAACCAAAAATCCAACCATGACATGCATCTATTTTTGAAACTTTTGAAAATGATCAAGAATTTTTGATTTATTGTCTATTCAAAATTATTAGATCCGGTGCATGTTAAATATCCTTTAAAGCTCTAAAAGTCTTTAAAAATTTAAATTTAAATTAAAAATAAATTTTTATCAAAAATTCAATTCATGCTGTTAACAGTTGCTCTCTGGCTTAAATAAACAATGCTAGCCATATATTTAGTTAGTTCTTTTTATCCAAAGGAATGGACACTGTTCAGGTTGGTATGCAAATTGATTGATTGGTTTGGGACTTGAAATGGACGGGATTTTTTTCAAGTAAGTGATCTATTTGAAATATTTTTGACAGTTATTGGACATAGATTTTTATGGGGTAAGTGAACAGAGGGATATAATAAAAATATGTACAGTATTAACCACCCCAAACACACAATTATCGTTCTCTTTGGACTTATCCAATTTTTTCAATAGAAAGTTGTTTTGCATATTGTGGTTGGAATGGTTGATTATCAAAAAAGCGCTGTTGTTATTATTATAAAGAAATATGTCGCAAAAAAAAAACACAAAAGCTGAAATATTTTGAACCAATAAAATTATTTTTATGATATTTATGTTTTGTTTGTTTCTTTTATTTTGTCCCTTTTATTTCCTTCAGAATTCATTCAAACATTTTTTTTCAACTGTTGAAAAATGAATTCAATGCTTGCAGCAATGAGTTCATATAAATTTATGTGTCTTATCTAAATTTGGCGATCTAATTTTCAAAACATTTTGACCAGTTTTCACACAAAAACACAATTTGCTCAGAAACAACAAGTATCATCTGAAGCAAAAAAGTGGTGTGAATTTCCATTATCAGTTATTTTATATTTTTTATATGATACCATTATATGCTTGATTCTTGGATGTTATCAATATAAACAATGGATGATATCAATACATTCTTGGAATTTATGAAATTAGGATTTGTATTTCCCCGATATTCGACAAAAAACATTGGGCAAAATATTAACTTTTCGACCTGACCCTATTACTTTATTTTTGCCAGTTGGAATTAGCTACTCGGAACTCGTACTGAATTTTTTTTCCTTGTATTCTTCATCATTTGTAGTTAAAATTAATTTTAAAACATGTCACTAAATATCTAAACTTCGTTTTTAGTTTCCATTGAATCATGAGTTATTTTTTATTTTATTTTCCAAATTTGAGTTCATGGCAAAAATTGTTCACAAATATCAGCTCAACAGTTATTTATTTATTTTTTCGATTCAAAAAAGAGAAATTAATGGAAAATCTATTAAATATTCTGCTTTATTAATATATTGAGTATGGGTTGAATTATTAATTTTCACATACATTATTTTTAAAAACAACGCTGAATAACGATAACAACTATGCATGTTGATCTTAGTGTATATTGCCTTAGAAGGTGTAATTTTCATATATGTGTCAAGTAGTTGATAAATTGCATTGTATAAAATAATTTAGACGTATTTTTTCCGAATTTTTATGACAGTTGTGAAATGATTAGTATTATTTGTTACACAAAAAGCTGAATGTAATATCTAATATAATCTGAAGAATTGAAATTCTGCAATCAATATGAAAGCACTCAAAATAGTGTGCACGTCGTGAATTTTACATTTCTGAACAGAATCAATTATTCAATAATAATAAGTTTTAAAATACGAATAACAATTCAAAACCTCTAATTTAAGTAGAACAACAAAAGAAAATGATACACATATATATTAGAGTGGGTTTTTTTTCTTTCTTCTTTTTAATGTTGTTCGAGGGGAAAAAATCGTTTGCACATAATATTCCAATTCTCAGTAACTCGTGAAGAAACTTAGTCGTTTTCTATGATTTATTTTGTCATTATTAATCACGCCATTGCTATATCTTCATTTGTTTCCAAATTCTATTGTTATTTCTATAATATGTTTTCAGAATACAGCGGTTTTAAGCGTTTTCATAATTTCTTATCGAAATCGAAACACAAATCTATGTTTCACACTTTATCGCTTCTTATATTTACATTTTTAGTAATTTTTTAAATCCTTATGCTTAATATTTTTAAAACTGTATTTTTTTATATTTTTTTTTTACTTAAAAAGATATTCTAGCCATTCTAGCAGGTATTATTATTGCCTATTATTTTACTAAATGAGTAATTGAAAAATCTCATGAAATTAGAATTCAGCTCCATGTAAGAATTAATTATAGTTATGCGAAATAAATTTGAGTAGCAAACGTCCATTTAAAAGACAAAACGATTTTTTTTTCTGAAGTAGCTCGAAATTCAAACAGGTGCTGGCAATTTTCGTAGTTTTCTTTCAACTGCTTCGTTGTGTCTTTGATTTCAAATAGGAATTTTCCGCTAAAATAGGGGGGAGGATAATATTTTTTTGATTCAAAATCTTTAAGGCAAAGGAAGGTTTTCTTTTAAAGAAGTGATTAGTTTGGCTTTTTATATATTGGCTGTTTCAAATAAGATGTCATATTTCGGATAAATGTATTTTGTTAAATGACAAAAAACTATATTTTTACTGCAAGGATATTTATGTCTACCTTAATTGCAAATTCTAAAATTATTTTTCCTTTCACTATTTCATTTCTCATGTAATAATATTTTGTTTTTGCCTTAGAAAAGTGTTTGAAACACCTGAGTAAACGAAATAACCGATTTGTTGTTTTTAAAGTTGAATAAAAATTCTTATTTCAAGTATCTTATAATATGCTGTTTTATTTTAATTTATTTATTCTGGGATTGAAAATTTTAATGGAAAAATATCGCTTAAGGAAGTATTTTAACTGCATGTTTCAGTGATATTGTATTTGATACGATTTCACGCTTCAAGAAGTGTATCAAATGTGCTGTCAATAGGTAATCAATTAGTTTTTTTCATGATAATATATGAAAATCGTTAAATGACTTTAATACAAGCTTTTTTATTTTTAAATTTTAATACACTTCGCTTTTGCAATCTTCAGACAAAGCAGAGTTTGATCATTTGGACAATTACTGTTTATCTTGTTATTTTTCCTCCTCATAATTTAATTCCTAATGTAAAAACTATATTTCTTTAGTTGTAAACCTATGACCCATCAAAAATATTAGTCAGAGAAAAAAAAAACATTCGAACTCGCATATTCCGAATGATAAAATGTTCAATTTATCGTATCTGAGTTAACCTCATGTTGCAATATGTATTTCTTTCATATTTTCTCGTGATATTTATAGTGCAAATTGATTTTGGAACACGGGGAGAAACGCTGTTGCGTACATAAATAATGACTGTTTCATTGCCCAGAGCGCAAATCGTGTTCTAGCTTTCATCGATCAAAAGACATCAGTTGCAAGCTAGTCATCAGAGATCATTGGTTTGGAAATGATTTTGAAAGATAAATTGGCCCGTGTTACGAAAATCCCTCGTAATACACGACACTTTAGCTCAATTTCTGTCAAAATGAGGCGATTGTTTTTTTGCATTCAAAATAAGCTGCGAGCAAATACTCTTTCTTTTTTATTTTAAATATTGACGAGAGATTATTATTCCACGTATGTCTTTCCAGACAATTTTTTTCTCTCTTTTTTTTGCAATCAATTTCTCTCAAAAACGACAATCGGTATCGTCGTTAAAGTTTCTGAGCTTACCTTTGATGGATTATAAAGTAATGCGTAGTTTCTTTCGTAATGAAATCAGTTCTCTGTTGTAGTTTTCTTTACTTTATTCCTTTTTAAAGAATTGTTTCAATTTTTTTTCCCAGCGAGTAATCTAATAATTTTTTAATCTTTTTTTTAATAATTTATTTTTATAAGGGCAAATAATTTTTATTTTGACTGCTCTTACTTGTTTTTTCCTGAGATAAACTTCATCATATTATCTTTTTAATTATTGTGATGGTACTGAAAACTGAAATCTTGTATATAAAAGAAATATTGATTGAATATGTAATGCATTTTATCAATTTTGACACTAATTGGGTTTCGCACATTGTGGTAATTTTTTTAAATATATTCTTATTGCTTCAGTTAATTACAAAATTAATTTTTCAAAAAAAAAGTGGAGGGGCTTTTATTAAAAATTTTTGAGCGGGGGAAAAAATTTAAGTTAAATTATTTATTTATTTCTTTTTGTTTTTTTCTCTGATGAGTTTTCTTAAATTCTAAATTATAGCTTATATTTCACCCTTGTAAAGCAAGCTGTGTATTGAATTGTATAAATGTTGTATTATAATAATAATCTTTTCTCAGTTAAATAAATAAACCAATACTTTGCGTTAGTATTTTATCTCATCTGGCTATTACTTCCCTTGAAAATAGTGCTTGCTCTTGAATAAATCGTAGGATAAAATGTACCCATCTCACACGATTGTGGCCATTTCATCCTGATCCAACCACGGTGAAGTGTAATTTGGATTTACCTTCCCCTCAAATCTATATCAGAGTGGTGAGGGGGGACTGGAATTTCATTAGAATATCGGGAGTAAAACAACGTGGCTGTCTATTTCCCCTGCGAATTTTCCTTAGCCGCAGGGCTTAGAGTTGGTGATGCATCTGTCTAAACAAGATTAGAGTGGATAGCGGATTAGAGGGTTGCAGTTATTGTTACTTCCGTGACTTGCAACCGCAAGAACCCCTTCCTCTCCCTCTTTTAAAACAAAAGAACCTGAGCTGATGAGCTGAATAATGAACGCGTTACCTTTCTGTCCACAAACGCCCCAGCTTAGCTAAGATTGTGTCAATAGAAGCAGCTGTTCGCGCGCCTTTTAGAATTTCAGTCCAACCTTTCTTGAATTTATGAATGGTGTTTTCAAATTTTCCTGTTAATACGTTGACTGCCAACTACTAGATAACTCGTAGATGGCGTTATTTTCTAGAATGCCAACTATGAGTTTTCTCGTTCTATGTTTACTTGCCATTTTGTGTTATTTGCCATTTTGACTTTCCGCATGGTATGAAATAGTTGGGGGCTATTCAGGACGTATTAACGAAATGGATTTTACGGAGGTTTCAAACACCAAACCTGAAGTGAATGCAAAGAAAAGAAATTCTTTTAACTATTTAAAATGTTGTTATAGAGTTTTGCTGGCGTTTTGGGCGCATATTTTTTTGCTTAACGGTTAACAGTAGTTTAATATTGTCATTTAACACGTTGACTGTCAACTACAAAATAACTCGTAGATTGCGCTCTTTTCTTGGACCAAACCATCTTTATTA
>JAPMOQ010006205.1:831236-846003 GCA_026543055.1 Argiope trifasciata
GTGTGTGTGTGTGTGTGTGTGTGTGTGTGTGTGTGTGTGTGTGTGTGCGTGCGTGCGTGCGTGCGTGCTCAAACCTGGCTAGATTTTAAATCCTTCAATTAGTTTTAAAAGAATTAAAAAATTATAACTAAATATCTACAATTCTTACTTCAAACATAATTTTAATTCATTCAATCCCGATCTATTTATTGAATTTGAAACCTTCATTTAATATTAGACATAGTGTGCTATTTTTTGATTTTAAATATGTTTGGGATAGAATTCTGTTAATTTAATAACTCATGGTGGGATATATGCTTAAAAATTAAAAGTTTCTAACTAATTTCTTAGAATAAAGTTTGAATGATATGTATTTGTGTTGTCTTTTAATTTCCTTATAAAGATGATTTATTAAATGTTTGTGGCTAAAATGAGAAAAGAAGCATACATTTCACTAAAATTTTAATGAAACAGACTAATTTTTGGGAAGCAACATCAAATACAAAATAAATATTTATTATTAAGTATATTTCATTCAGTTTTCTTAATTTCTGTTTTTACTTCATTTTTAATAGCTTATAAGCGGATAATTTATTCTGAAACGTAGCTTTTTTTCCCTACCCCCTTTCAATGAGTTTCAAGCACAGTACATGCTTGTTTTTTTTGTATGTGATGTATTAGATATAAATAATGAAAGTTATAAAGCAAAGGCATATTTGAAATTACTCTTCTAGTCAATTAATCTAGTTATAATACATAGGCCCATTTTGTTATTTTAAAATGCAAGCTCTTATCAATTGTTGTTTCTACTAAGTATTTCTCATTGTTCTGATTTTATTTATAATTTATAAAGTGATACTGGCTTATCTACTGAGTGTTTTCACCTGTTTTGGCCTTAGCACCTTTTCAGCACTTGACTTAAATCAATACAAAATGATTCTATCACAACACAACATTAAAAGAAAATAATGCATTTGAAAGGATTTTCAATTTTTCAACATCTCGGACTTTTCAAAAACGGCTATTCAGAACATTCTGTGATAATCTATACTGATGGACAGAGCAGCTACAAAAAATATAGGACTGTATATCTGAGGCATTTTACAAAATAAAAAGCCTTGAGTCTTAATTATTTGGTATTTGTCACGGCTTTCCGAGATAATAAGCTTGATTGCTCAACCGCTATGAAAACACCCTCCTAAATGTTCAGAATGATCAAACAAGAAGGTTTCAAGTCCAGCAGATGTGTATATATCAATATGAATTGCTTTTAAATTTTGATTTAAATACTTTTCTGATGCTAATAAAAGTAATGAAGGAACCGTCAGTCTAAATTGCATGTACCTGTCAGCAGTGGGTAGGCTTATGGAAATTGAAGACATCTAGAATCCAAGTACTCTATCAAACTCGCTTCTTCATAGTCTTTTCTATTCTGGAAAAATTCTCAAATGCTGGAACTTTTCCTGTTTTTAAGAGTAAAGGTGGGTTCAGACGAGGCTTATTATTGTCTGCAATAGAAGATCACGTCTACTTTTGGAAAATCACGTGACTACAACGGGACAATGGCAAATGATTGTCCCGTCGGGACAAACATTGTCCGCGTTGTCTCAAGTGTTCACACGGGGACAATGCCGGGACAACAGCAGAGAGACAATGTTTGCGGACAATAAAAAGCCTCGTGTGAACCCACCTTAAGAGAATAAAGGTACATCAATCGGTTTGCGGAGGGGAACCAGGGGAGTGTTCCTTGATGTTCGGTACTATGCGTCGACATGTGTAATGAACTTATGCTGTTAGTACTCATCATGATGAAGATAGATCCGGATGAAGCCAGAAAAAGGCACTTAAATAAATAAAAGGATAAAAAAATCTTTTGTTGCCACATTACGGAATAAAAAGCTAATTATTTGGTATTTGTCACTACTTTTCCGAGATAATAAGCTTGATTGCTCAATTACTATGATAATTCCCACCTAAATGTTTAGAACGATCAAACAAGAAGGTTTCAAGTCTGGCATATATGTATATAATCAATGTGATTTGCTTTAAAATTTTAATTTAAATACTTTTTTTATACTAATAAAAGTAATGAAGCAGTCGTCAATCTAAACTGTCAGCAATGGGTGGGTTGTGGAAAAGGAGGACATCTAGAATCCAAGTACTCTATCAAACTCGCTTCTTTATAGTCTTTTCTATTCTGGAAAAATTCTCAAATGCTCCCAAATGCTGGAACTTTTCCTGTTGGTGAGAGTAAGAGAAGAAAGGCACATCAATCGGTCCGCGGGGTGGAACCAGGGGAGTGTTCCTTGATGGTTGCTACTATACGCCGACATGTGTAATGAACTTGTGCTGTTAGTGCTCTCCATGATGAAGATAGATCGGAATGAAGCCAGAAAAAGGCACTTAAATAAATAAGAGGATAAAAAATCTTTTGTTGTCTCATTAGGCTTCGTGAGGAAAACAATGGTTCCACGTCTTGTTCGGTCTGGCTTCCAATTTAAGACTTAGTTGCGTGAAAAATGTCAACTATGCGTCAATATGCCATTAAGTACGTCACTTGTCACTCGTCGAGAAGATGTGTGAATGAAGTGTCTGAGGAAAATCTGTGCGCTTGAGAAATTGCGTTGTTATCTGTCAACTGTTAGCGGGTGTTTTTTTTTTTGCTTTGCTTGATAAAAACCTTGCGCTCTTTTTTGGAGGATTGATGCTTTAGGAATATCCATTGACGCCGTTTTATTTCATTTCGTAAAATTATTATCGTTGTGATAATCATTGTTTTTTATAATTTTTCCTCTGCATTGCCCTTCTAAAAGGATAAACATGCATGATAATGTTTGATATCCGTGGGAACAAGGGTTAATTATTCTGGTGAGCACGAGGCTACAGACCGGAAGAAATCCTGATTATAGAACTAATTATAGAATTATTTACATAAAACTGAAGAAATAGAATATCGATACCACACAAATGATTTTTTTACTTTGCGAATATTTTCATAAAATCTTGAATAAAGCTAACTTATTTGTTGATCCAACAGCTACGTATTAAAGTTTCAGAAATAATTAAAACCGTGTTACACTGGATTGTATTTAGTTAACCCTAAACAATGTTTAAATAATGAAATATTTTTCGTTCTTCTAATCGATAATTGTCTTTTATTCCCACCTTATCCTGAATATATTAATTCTGTTTTTTTTTTTTTAAATATATATTCATTGTAAAAATGCTTTAATTGATACTTGAAAAAGGATACTTCCTTGCAATCATTTATATTCTTATATTAACAAGATGCACATTTAGCGCATATACGTTTTATTTAATGCTTAAATTAATCAAATTATACCCAATCCATTAAGTAGAATTAATACTGTAGATTAGTACGTTCTTCCTCATTTTTAAATGTTTGAACAATTCAATTTACCTGCTCTGTTTATCTAAGTTTACTATCTTTGTTTATCCATACTATATATATTATATAAATTCCTTCTTTGATTGTTTGTTTGATATTTTGATATGACTTGATTCACATAATTATTCTTAACTGGTTCAAATGCAGTTAAATTTATTAAACTTAGTAAGTTCCATTTTGGTAATTTTTTTTCTATCCTCTTCTCATATATTTCTTCATAAAGTCGAATAAATGCTCTTCTATTTCATGTTTGCTACATCTTCAAGACGGATGTCTAAATTATTTGCTCTTTCTACCCTTGTGTACTCATTTGTACCCCATTGTACATAGATGTTGTTTAAAATTAGTTGGATCGGTTCTTAATTTCACCGTCTTGGGTTTGGCTATTCTTTAATGTTTCCTAAAACTTGGATAAAAGTACCCGAAATGAGAGAAGCATTGTTATAAATGAAATGTAATCCTTCTGTAGTCAAAAATTATTCGCCATTTGACAATTTTGTGCATTTTCTTCATTTTCCTCCCTTTTGTTCTATTTTCTTTTCAGCATTTTTGCCTTTAATAATCTTGGATTTGCTGAGCCTTCGCCTAAATCCTCTTTTGTATCTCGAGTAAAACTTGGCTAATTACTATGCAAGGGCTGCCAACAATGACACATTTTATCTCCAGATTGGCACACCGCTGAAAAGTTATAATTTTGGAACTAAACGAGATGGATCGATTTTTCTGAACTTGTGAGCTCCAAGCAGGTGTGGCGGAAAGTTGTTCAAGTATCAAGTGTATGATATAGTGGACAAGCAGTGATTAAGCGATTTATTGACTGTAGGCAAGATTAATAGCTGGAGTTGGCGGGTAAACTCTATGCAAAATGAGCTGTGGCGAGAGAATTTGAGTGCCAAACATCCACGACGAAATTGATCTGGTAATTAAGCTCCGAAAGACCATTAACCCGTCTGGAAAGCTAGTGTTGAGCCGGATACTTCTAACTCGAGATAAAGCGATTCTTTTCAAGAAGATATTTAATATTTATTGTTATAGATCGGTTTATGACGATTATCAGTTTTTACCCTGTTCAGTTTTATTCATAAATACTTTCGGTTCTGTGGTTGTGTAGCATTTTCCATCCAATTGTAATATAGCAGTTAATGAATGTTCGATGCCTCTTTCATTTGTGTAGGCGTAGAAGTTAGCCTGTAAATAAGTCAAATGCTCAGATATTTGTGACTGTATTTTGAACTATAATTGAGAGAAGAGCTCCGAACATAGTTGAGAGACAAAATAGATGACAGCTTTGAATATAAATATCTGTAAAAATCATCATTTTGATTTATGTGCATGTCATATAGTGATTACAAATACTTATTTTGCAATAATAGTTTTATCTTCTTTTTTCTTTCTTTCTAAATGCTTAAAAGTGGTGTTTCTGTTCTAAAGATAAACTTTTAGATCCTTGAATACTTCCGCTTGTCATTTTTATGTTTTCATGATGTCACAAAAGCTTTCAAAGCTCGAATTTTTAATTTTGCAATTCATTTTTTTTAGCTGAAAAACTATGGAATGCTTATTTTGATAAGACTGAAAAACTACTTTGTATGACCTTATCTTCGGAATGTTTGGTATTGTACACGATATGAATTACATTCTATGTATATAGTTACTATAAAAGTATGAATAAAATAATCAATTTCCATAATCAATTTTTTTAGGAGAAATACGTAAAAAAGAAGAACAAAATTAAATCAATAAGATTGATTTAAGCAATGATAAAAAAAATCTATTTATGATTACTTATGTGAAGAGTGATGGTACTAGGTCAAATGAAATGCATTCTTAGCTCTTCTGTTGTTTACAGTATATGCAATGTATCCTTTAAATCAGAGGTGTCCAAACTACGGCCCGCGGAGGGTTTTAAAACATAATGATGTTTTCGATTTATACTCTCAAATTAAAGAACAAAACTACAATTATTCGAAAGTCAAGTGACTGAATGTAATTTTACGCATTTTCCGTGCTGCGACGAATTTAATAAAAAAAAACTGAAGAACAATTTCCAATTGCATTTGCAGTAAAGATCATCGCCGATTTAAAAGAAAAATTTCAAAAGCGATTTTCTGATTTGGACATGAATTCAAAAGAAATTCAGCTGTTCCAAAATCCATTTGATTGTAACATTGCTGAAATTTCAAGTCAGCTTCAAATAGAAATTATTGATCTTCAAGCAAACGAATAAATCAAGGACAAATACAAGGAAGGAAACTTAATAGATTTTCATAAATATTTGGATGCAAAAGAGTTTCCAAATTTGAAGAAATTTGCTCGTAAATTCATTTCAATGTTTGGGACTACTTACGTGTGCGAACAAACTTTTTCTTGAATGAAGTATCTCAAATAAAAATATAGAGCAAATTTACCTGATGAGAATTTGCAGTCATTGCTTATGATTGGTGTAACAAATTTTGATCCCAACTATAAAGACATTCTTCAACAACAACAAAAAAAAAACAGTTTCATCATTCGCTTTAGAAGTTGCATGAAAATATTTCAATTTATATAAAATAATTATATAATTATACTTTGTTTAGTATTTTGTATTTTCAAGTTACAATAAAATAGTATTAATTAATAGTATTTAATGCTACTTTACTCATAATGATATTTTTCAATTTGTATACACATGTGGCCCGTATAACATGGATCTAATTTCAATCCGGCCCGCGCCGCGAAAAGTTTGGACACCTCTGCTTTAAATCAATTTAACCACTTGACATAGAATTTACTTAACTTCCAAATTCAATGAGGAATTTAATAGCTTCCCCATTGGAATATTTAATATTATTTTAATTCCTTTAACAATAATTCGTTTCTAGTGACTTTTTTCATTTTGAATTATTTAATACATTTTACTTAATTGCAGATTAAAAATTCAATAATTCGATGCGCGTCTCAGACACGTTATTGTATGCGAAGTGGTTAAATTCGTTTCATAAAACCTTGTAGTTGCAGATAAAAAGTTTGTAGAAACAGCTGCATTTCTTTAGAACGTGAATTTCAAAGAATTTTTCTCGTGCGACATTTGAACTTTTCTGAAATATGATGCAAAATTATTCACTAAGATATTTCATGTTCAAAATCGTATTCCACTCAAGTTTAACAAACGTTTCCACTTTATTTAAATCCTAAAAGTTTATCTGAATGTATCAAATACCCATAAAATGTTGAACTTTACCCAGAAGCAGGTACTTTGTCCCTTGCATTTCATTCTGAAATATGGAAATGAATATTTTTTATAATCTTATTTCAATGACCTTTTAAATGTCCTTATGACTAAGTTGACCTTTTAAATTATTCATTAAAAAAACTTAAATATTTCAACCTCAATGTTACGATATTGAGATTGAAACAGGTGGTGGAGCAGCTGGTTCTGGAATATTACATTTTAATATTTTTTTATTTTATTTGACGGCACAAAAATTTAAATTTTGCCTTGTAAAAGCTAGCTAATAGAAGCAAAAATTCGTTTCTTAAGCATAGATAATTATATTTATCCTAATTTAAATAGAAAATTACGCACATAATTTACGGTTATTACTATTTGTAGCGATTTCAATGCTGAAAAACAGGTGTTATAAATTAAATCATTCCAAATAGTTAAAACTAAAAAAAAAAAAAAAAATGAATTAATTCTGAAACTTAATATGTGCTGCATAGTTAATGATAAGATTATTTAAATTTGGACCTTTTGATTTTTTTACATCTAAAATGAGAATATTAAGGAATATTAGGTAATTTGTAAAAACACAGTCTTTTTTTTTTTAATCTTTCTGACTTGTAAGGTATAGATACAAAAGGTTTTGGGAGTAATTCATATATTCTCTTGATTCCAAAAACATCCTTGAGTGTAATTGTTGTATGCTGTTTTTGCAGTTTAAAATTTCAATATAGAAAAGAAAGAACTGTGTATTGTTATAAAAGTGAATATTCATTTTATACATGCAATGTAGATAATTTTTTACCTTTGAATGCAGTTTAAATTTTCAGCATTGGATTGAAAATGATGCTTTAACGTTTAAACTTTCAATTTATTCACTTTTTGAATATTTGAACAGAGGTAAATTTTGTCTTTTTTTTTTTTTCATATTATTCTCTGAAATTTAGAGCACATGTATTTGACAAAACATATACATCATTGAACAGATTCTTTAAAAAGAAATCTTACATTGACAACTTGGATACCTTTGAACTGATAGCATGTTAATATCAGTTAAAAAATTATTAAAAGAGAAACTTCATAAACAAATGTTGCAAAATTCACTTGTAAACAAATAGTAAGCATCGCATGTTACAAGAATTAATGCTGCAAAATTCGTTGGTAAATAAATATTAAACATTAATGAGAATAAAAAAACATTAATTAAAGACAAATTTTAGATTAATTGAAAGCAATATATATATATATATATATATATAATATTGCATGATTATCTTCATTTAACGCTTATAAAGTATAATAAATGTCTGCATAAAAACAAGCAGTTTTCAAAATTTTCTAAAATTCTAACAGGTTTATGATTTAATGAATATATAAATACTTGCATAGAACCAAGCAGTTTTCAAAAGTTTCTAAATTTAATGTTTATGATTTAATAAATGTAGTTATAAATACACAAAAATTCATTTTAAAATGACAAATTTCGCAACTTCTCTGACTTTTATCAGATATTTTATAAAGCAGTTTAAAACATTTGACCAACTGAAGAAATTAAAACAATACACACATGATGCTTGCCATCCACAACCTTAACTCAAATAAATAATAATAAATACGTGCATAGAACCAAGCTATTTTCAAAATTTTCTAAGATTCCTACAGATTTAGGATTTAATAAATATAGTTATAAATACACAAAATTCATCTTAAACTGACAGATTTCACAACTTCTCTGACTTTTATCAGATATTTTATAAAGCAATTAAAAATATATGACCAAATGAAGAAATTAAAACAATACACACATGATCCACAACCTTAACTCAAACTTTTATCAGCTAATTTATAAAGCAATTAAAAATATCTGACCAACTGAAGAAATTAAAACGATACACACATGATCCACAACCTTAGCTCAAAAGGAGCTTTAACTCAAAAATTCCTCCGGCACATCCTTCCTTGCCTGGAATGGCCTTCCATATATCCTCTCCTCGAATCTTCATCTTTCAAGACTGCCGTCTTCAGCTGGCTTCAAAACTCGATTTCTCTCCCGGATCCCGGGAATGTCCGAACTTCTGGAGCAATAACTAACAGTTAGTGGCCGTACGCCGTCTTCATCCGTCGAAATAAAAGCCTTGGCGTCCACTCGGGATTTTGCGAAGGAATTTATATTTCCCCCCATGTCTCGTAGGTAAAGCAAAAGCAGGGTTTCAAATAGACAATTCTTTTTCAGCTTGCCAAACCCATTGCCAGTCAAACGATTTTCAACATGCTGGCCCCTAATGGGAGCCGTAAATTCGCAATAAACTTCGAACTAAACGTTGCGGATTCTATGCTATCTGGTTATTGACTTTTGTCCAAAGTTTATTTTCTGTATAATGCCCTCACCCATTGAAATCTAATGGTGTTTGTGACTTCATATGGCGAAAAATGCATAAGGTTAATTTCCTGTAAAAATATCAGATTACAGATTTTTTTGACACATAAGCTTCTTAAGTATTGGTGTAGATTTATTCCAGAACTTTAAATTGAAGTTTGTCATAAATCTTATTAATCTCTATTAGTCATAGCTCTGTCTTAATTTTGTATTTGGGTGAACGTTTTCCATATACTATTTTAACTTTACAATGTATTTTTGGCTACATGTTATTATTTCCACTTGTAAGATTCACATGAATATTCCAAGGGGTAATAAGGAGTATTTAGAAATACTTTTTAACAATCCTTGAGAATTGGTATAGATTTATTCTAGAACTTTAAATTGAAGCTTATCATAAATCTTATTAATCTTTATTAGGCATAACTTAGGCTTAATTTTGTATTTGGGTGAACATTTTTCATATACTATTTTAACCTTACAATATATTGTTGGCTACACGTTATTATTTCCACTTGTAAGGTTCACATGACTATTCCAAGGGGTAATAAAGAGTGTTTGGAAATCCTTTTTGTTAAACAGTTGTTTAAAAGACTGATATATGACGACAGCTGTACTAGAATTAGATTTAAACTGAAAACATAGGGAAAATACCTAGATGGTTTTGCGTTAATAGATTTATCTTTAAAAATTCTATCAAACGGTGATATAACTGCTTTCATCTTCAGCACGATAAATGAAATAATTGGAAATTTGTCTGGTTTACTTCCCTATAGAACTTCTATAACATCAACCTGGTTTTTTGTTATTGGATGGCTTTTAACAAATTGAAGTTAATTCTTATATTCATTGACTATCTTTGCTGCTGTAATATGCAGATTCTTAAAATGAAACCGTAAATGCTGTTCCAGAAAAAAAAATTGTTCTTTTTTCATCTCATTAAAGTTAGTGATAGAATAAACTGCTGAAAGGTTTTCTTCCAGAAAATAAGATGTCCAAGAAAAAGGTCTTCTCAGGCTTCGAAACCATCTCGAGTTCTGCATTTCACGTCCTTTGTTATTCTGAGGTCGTCAGACTTTGTACTCGTAATGGGGATCATAAACTATAGATTCTTTCATTTTAACGACCAAGTTCTTCATATTATTCCATCATTAGGATTATATAGAACCTCATAAAAAGTTCTGGAAAAGAATTCTGTTTGAGTAAAAAAGCCAGAGAGGCTCATTTCTGCAAATGCTGGCCAGAAGTGAATAGATTCTATTTTTAAGGCTCAATAAATGTCTATAAGAATAGTTAAGCCGTCAGTCTCTTAAGTTTATTTACTTTGGATCCTAAGTCCAAGTAACAATAAAATACTTATAACTTTTATTTTGAAGAAAATATTGAAGATTGGCATTTAATTTTAAACATTTCACTTAATTTTTCGTTCTTCTTAGATTCTTTGAGTTTTTATTGCAATGTAGCCATGTATTAAAAGTTTCTTTTATGTCAACTATAAATTCTTGTGTGTTTTATTTGGCGTACTGACAGCATTTGTTTAGTTATTGGAGTTTGTATGACAGATTTAGACTTCCATACAAAATAGATTTAAAGTCATTTTTGATAAAAAACTTTTATTCAGTCAGTCATTCTTGTAACTGTATCTATAAAAAATTTATTAATTCATAAATATAAAAAGCACATTGTAAAAACCTTGCTACTTAATTTTTATACTGATTATTTATTTTATTTTTTCATAAATGACGAAAATTTCTTTGAAATTATTTTAGACAGCTTTACAAGTGCTTGATGAATATGATTGCTCATACCAACTAATTGCACGTTGTCTTGCTTTCAACTGTGGTATGACTTCCTTTTTCCTATTATTTTATGAACTTTGGATTCTCAAATCAAAATCGGCTCTGAGCATTCCTTTCAATATGAATTAATTCCATTATCGCAAATATCACCTCTTATAACTGGCATTTTCTAAATTTGCTTATTACAGATGCTACATAATTTATTCTAAACCCTTTTTATTTATAATATTTATTTGCTATTTTCCACCTATTAGTATGCAATTACATACTTAGTTAAATTCAATTTTTTTTTTAATTTTTGAAGTGTTCATTTTATTAAGTATTTAAGATAAGTATTAAGCTTGAATATAATTTTATAAGTATTTTAATAAGTATTCATTCCCTGGATTTCTTATATTTAAATCTTAATGATTAATTGTATTTAACTTAAATGCAAAAAAAAAATTAAATTCGTTCTTTGTTTGTTTTTCATAACATTAAAAGATATTACCATAGGATATAATAAAAGTACAATAGTTGCATAAGTTTTGATTTTAAAATAATAAAGAAGGAAAAAAAGTAGAATCGTTGCATTAAGCTTTGATTTTAAAAGAATAAAGAGTGAAAAAAGTAAAATCGTTGCATAAAATTTTTATTTTGAAAAAATAAAGGCAAAAAAGGAATTTTATTTTATTAAAAGTAAAATATTTTTGCATAAAAAATGAAAATACTGTTTAAATTTTCTCTTGTTTTCCAAATGCAATATTTTGTCGCAATAATAGGCAAAAATAAAAACTGAATGAGGCGCTTCTATTGAAAGAGAAACGAAGAGTCTGAAGTAAATTATTACCTTCGGCTATTTGACTGAATAAATCCATATTCTTCACTGACTTTCATCTAAGTCTTTTAATTTCTTCCAAGAAAATAACCACCTCCCGTTAAAACATCCAATTATTTATCCGCTTTTCCCGTCTTTTAATCATATTTTCCAAAGTTATACCTCAGCCACTTGCATCTCTAAAAACTGTAATAAATATATTCTAAATAAAGTGCGCCGAGCAAAGAAAGTGACGAAATATTTGGTCTGTAATCCCCTGGAACAGTTAATCTTGTGTTGTACCAGCACTTAAAGTCTTTCTGTGTGCCCAGAGTCGAAAGTAATTGCATAAGACCTTATTCAAACACTCGAGGAATATATTTGAGCATATATAATTAAGATAGATAAGAGCGTATTCTCTGGGACACACACCCACGTCTGACTTACAGCCTTTTCTTCCTGGCCATTTTCCAAAATCGCATTCCTCCTCAATGAGATGAAAATATACATGAATTATAATCCAATTTTACTAAGTCATTTACTGATAGAATAAGATTTAAGATAATCTTCTGGTCGCCTCACTGGCGTTATCAGTCAGATTTAATTATTATACCTGAAGTGCACGTATAGATCATAATTATGGAAAGTGTTAAATAATGTAGAAAATGGCACCTCGTGAGTTAGTTGCCTAATGCTAATGTATTTTTCTTAGTTTTTCACTTCACTTCCAAATGACTTTTCTCAACAATTTATCTAACGTTGTTTTTTGAATTTATCCTCTTTCATTCGAAATTGGACTATTATATTCACTTTCCTGATTAATCTGGGAACATAGACTTCTGCTATTTGACGAAGTCTATGTATATAGTTCATAATGTGGGAAATCTATAATATCCTACATTATAACAAAGTCTATAATGTAGGAATTGGCACCTCATGAGTTAGTTGCCTAATGCTAATGGAATTTTCTGAGTTTTTCACTTCACTACCAAATGACTTTTCTCAACAATTTATCTTAGAAATAGAACGTTGTTTTTTGGAATTTATCCTCTTTCATTCGAAATTGGACTAAGTTATATTCGCTTTCCAGATCAATGGTGGGAACATACATTTCTGCTGTTTGTCGAAGTTCAAAAAAAAAAGTGAATAATGTTTTACAAAACTTTTTAAGTAAGCATTCCTTTATCGTTTTCAAATTCATTACTAACTGCTGCGTTGTATCCAGTTCGTTAAATGCGGAATAAGAATTTAAATCGAAATTTAGAGAAGAGTGATACATTTTCGATTTCATTCGATACTCAATACATTTTTACATATATAAAGTAAATATCATTTACATTCAAGGAAAAGTCAGAAAGTTAAAAAAAATAATAAAATTTTTAATGGCCTATTGCAGACAATTACAATTTCCAATTAATTATTTTTGATAAAACCAAAAATCTGAACATTAGTAAACTAATCTCTGGTGCAAGAGGGCTATGAAATGTTTTTTACTATTTTGCAGTTGGTTCGAAATTAATTATATTTAAATTTACAACCACAATTAATTATATTTTCTACTTCATTTCAAAACTTTAATTTTGGGCTTCGTGATTCTTGCTTGAACGCCGATAATATGCTTAGTCGGTATTCAAGAGAATAACTGATGTTTCCTGTCTTAGAACATGCTTTAAAGATTCTTATATTGAATAATATTGCAATATCTTTGAAAGAAATATCTTGAAAAGTCTTGAAAGCGAGTTTTTTAGTTTCTTTCTGTCAGTTTATTAAACTAGAGTCAGTAGAAATATTCGAAAAACAGCTACAATTTGGAACGTTCTATGAAGAATTAGCATTGCAAGAACTAATTTTCTTTCGGTATTCCCCCCCCCCCTTTTTTTGTACTTTAAAGGTAAAATAAATATTCTAGAAAATATTTCTTACGAAAATATGTCGCTAATGACAAAAAAAAAATGACTCCTGTTGCAATCCATTTTCGATGGGTGGTGATATATAAAGAAAGAGTGAGAAAGATTTTGCATTTCGTATCTAGGTTGATGGCAAACAACTAATGTGAAATTTTTTAAATCGTTGGTTGTTTCGTAATTGACCTTACGTTTGTAAATAGCCCCTTGAAACAAATAAAGTTGCTTTTTGTATGAAAAGCTGTTATAGGAATTGGTAAACATACAAACCAATGGATGCAACAAAAAATACTCTAACTACAAAATCACATAAAATAGTATGATATGTCAATAAAGAGTTTGCGAAATGCGAAGAAGAATTTAAATTAATTTTAAAATACTAAAATTTAAAAAAATATTTTACTCACATTTTCTAAAATTAAATTTGAGAATTCTGAACAAATATTGAACTAATCACTAGGTACAATAAATAGTTTCTTTCATTACCATTCTGAAAGAACACCAATTTTTATTATTCTAAAAAAACGCACAAATCAAATATATATAACAATGAATATTTGTTTGTTCGTATTTTATATACCTTAATACCGTTCATCCAATTTCGATAAAAAATTACCAAATGATTAAATGATTACATTTAATCTTATTTTTTTCGGCGGCAGCAATACGCTGGGTACTAGCTAGTAATAAATAAACCCTCTGGTAAAGTCAGTAAATTTTGAATGATTAAATTTGTTACTATAAAGGTCTCGTATATCCTACCGTTACTTTCTTTACATCGTGAAAGTTCTTAAAATCAAATGAAATTGAATAAAAATATTATTCTTCTTAGACTCGATATGTTATATAAAAAAAAAGTGGGGATAAAATTTGGATCCATAAATCTGGAAGGCTCTGAATCTTTTATTTTAAGAAAAGAGCATTGAACAATCTGTCGGGTCTCCTGTCCGGTTTTATGATTTATATGAATTTCATGAAGAACCGGATATCGTCAATTTTGTTTAGTTATACCAAATGAAAACCATTCGTACTCTCCAGAAAGAAAGCACTTAAAGAATTTTTCCACCCCAAACCAATTGGGAATCGGCCAAGAGTAAGACTAAAACTAAGATGGATGGACGGTGTTGATAAACGTCTTCCATCTTTTTCAAATACTAAGAACTGAAGATCTATCGCCAAGATTAGGAAGCGATAGAATAAACTTGCAGAAGGTCGAGGGCCGCCGCTCCAAGAAAAAGTACTTTGAACACAAAAAGATCTCAAGAACATTTTCAAGCTGCAACTCGTCAAACTATTGA
>JAPMOQ010006205.1:853076-865551 GCA_026543055.1 Argiope trifasciata
TAAAATGAATTTTTGTCTGTATGTCTCTTATGCACTGCCGTACGGCTCATCCGATTGCGATGAATCTTTGAATACTTATTACTTGCCCTTATTTGCTTCTGCTGAAGATGGGGAAAAAAAAGATTGCCAACCTTAAAGTCTTGAATAGTAAAGATTAGAAAAGTAGAATTAATATTATTTAAGTTTCTCCTTTATATATCCCTCATATTCATTGAATTTATTCTTTTCCGATACGAAAATAAATATTATTCTTTCTATCATTCCTAATTAAACAAGACAGTTATATTAAATTTCAAACGACATTTTCAAAATTATTTCCTCTTCGGCAACAACGCGCCAGGTACCAGTTAGTACGCTATAAAATATTGTAAAGATCCTTCATTCTGAAATTATACACTGTTCGTATCTTTAAGATAATGTCAGCAAGTAATTTTCCCTTATAAAATTACACATATACATGAAAGAAATTGATAAAAGTACATCTTTTCGTCCATTTTCAGTGAAAAAAGTGGACGTAAGAAAACGAAAATCTATCATAAGATAAATTTCGTAGTAATGAACTGCTGTTTATGTACATCTTTCGCATCAGAAGGTAATTTCCCATTTGCAGGTCGGAAAACCATCAGTAGAAATGGTTTTACTCTCCAAAGATGGTGAAAGAAGAAAAATTGAAGAACTAAGGAATGAAGACTCGTCATTTTGTCTGCCGGAATAAAAACTATGCGTGAAATTCCAACTTTATAAACTTCTGTTTCTTAAAAAAGAAACTACCAAAGGTTCGCTGCTGTAGGACCTTGCCAATATTCTCAGCACTGATTGAAATAATGCACTTTTGTAAGTTCCCTTTGCATGTCGAAAACCATCCCAGGAAGTAATTTCCTCAACTCAAAACTTGTGTACACATCCCCAAAAAAGTAAAACTAAAGTGGAAGAAATTAGAAAGAAAAGATGCATCATTTCGTCTAGCTGAATAAAAACACTTTTTTTTTTCCGACCATTAAGTGACGATACCTTCTCGGGACTTCGCACATTCATGCTGTTAATGCTCGCTTCGCGTACCAGAGTGAGAGAAACATTTTCTTCCCGGAAATTGTATGTAATCACATTTTGGGCTGTATCTTTTGACACCTTTTTGTTTCTCCATCTCCCCACACCCGGAGGCAGTTTCTTTGTTTCATATCTTCAATCAAGCGATCCGAAAAATAATACCTATTTTCACTTTCCACTTCTCTCGGGGGACTGGGTACAAAGTGCAATAAATTCGACGGCGGTCACGTTCCCGGCATAAAAGGCATTTGGCCTCACGCCTTCCTCTGGAACAGGGGGCTCTGCACCCATGGGAATCGGCTGCATGCTCCCTTTGAGGACATGATACCCTCAGAGGCGAATAGATTCCGTTTTTCTAGAAACTTTTGCTCTCCAGGAGATGGTGTTGGCCGTGTGTGCAAGATCTTCATATTTAAAGGAGATGGCGTTGGGTTCCGAGAGGAGGAAATAGAAAAGAACATTTCAGCTGGCAAAATGATAACAAGAAATCCAGTTGCTTTTTCTCCTCTAGTATAAATTTTTAGCGGTTTGAAATGCGAAACTTAACATTCTATTCACCGAATTATTGTCTTAAGACCTAAAAAGGATTTTATAGGCTTATTTGGTACAATTTTAAGATTATTTTCAATTTCAAGTAATCCAATTAATCAGTTAATAATTTAATTGATTTAATTTGTAAAGTACAATTTTAGTAATTTTTTTTCATCTTTTAATAGGATTTTTTTTTTTTTTTTGAAAATGTGCTATTATCACTTAACACAATAAAGGCGGAGGATCTTGACGAAAATATGCTAGGTAACGTGGATCAAATCGTAGTTCTACGACTCCCGCCTTTATGTGTTAATATATTTTAAAGAACTCATTTGTATACATTCGTTACCCTCTGTACATTTTTGAGTATTAATTAATATTTTGAAAATTACTGTATCATTATAACAATACTGTATAATATATAAGTTTCGCATTGGTAAAATGATAACAAGAAATCCAGTTGCTTTTTCCCCTCTAGTATAAATTTTTGGAGGTATGAAAAGTGAAACTTAACATTCTATTCACCTAATTATTGTTTTAAGATCTAAAAAGGATTTTATTAGCTTATATGATCTAATGAATCGAATTGCTTAAAAAAAACGAAAGCAACTAAAAAGAACATTGAAGCTATGGATAATGTTCATAATCTTTACTCACAAATTCTTTTTATACTTATAAAGGAAATTATTTTAAAAACTTGAAAAAAATTTTTTATTGAAATTTGCAAAATAACAATTTTATTTCGAATTTCTTTTTATTTAATATTAATTGGAATGTTTTATTCTATTTACTTTTCAGTTTCAAAATCGCATTTTTTTAAAGCCAGCTAAAATTCGTAAATCTGAAAAAACACCTTAGGAAAACAGAATTCTTACAACATTCACCGAAAATTTGATTCTTTTCACAAGAAGAAATGTGTAAACTGTTTTCTTTTTATGCTTGCTCATCGAATAAGAATAAGAACAATAAATATTAAACCACATTTTTAAAATGTGTTCGCGTTGTAACACTAGATGAAGCAATTGTTTACGCATCCTAACGCCTTGTTGAATGCTAAATTAAAGGAAAAGAAATTCGTAAATTTCGCAGCATGGATCATGGGATTCTCTGTCTATGCAAATAGTAACCGGATGCATAAATCAGACGATTGCAAAAGTAACGCCCTTCACCGTAAGTGTCATTCAGGCCATCCTGGAGAGTTCGGGCCAAGGCCTAGTCTTTAAAGGCATGACATCAACCTGTAGCCTTCTTGTTTTCACCAATAAGGTTGTTTCATAACAATGACATTTTGATTCTATGTCTCCTTTCATAAAAACAAAAGTCCAAGTTCGCGATATTTACATAATCTCTGTTGAGGTTACACACATTTATTACAGCCAGATGCTTATTCAACTATTGTTAGGGTTTAACAGGTGTATGCTTTTTTTTTACAGGAAATATTAAATAATTTTATTCAGAATGGTAACTTGACATTCAGATATTGTTATAGAAATATTTATGATAAGTATATCATATTAGCAATTGTACATTTCAAAAAATAGGTTGTAATTACTGTTCAAGTTTTTCAATTGCGATTGTTTTCAAAATTTGTGTTTTATTTAAATTTTATTCTTTTAAATTTAGAGTTATTAGTTCAAATATGAAAATGATCTCAGCGATTAACATGGTTATTTGAAATTCTTATATAAATATTTATTTTATTTTATTTTTATATTATTATTATTATTATTTTCTTTAATATCTGAAAATAGTTGTGTGCTTCAGAAAGAGAAAAATCTCGGATTATATACTATAATTTGGCATATCAGAAAAATAATTTCATCTAAATAATATTTAATCATTAATATTTTTATAATATTATGGTTAAGTATTTAGAGGGTATCAAATTTTGTTCTGAACTAATCAAAATATTCCTGTGCAAACTTTACTTTTAATTATTGATTGTAAGCATTAAATTTTCTATACATTTTTGTCCTTTATGCAATTTTTAAGTTAATCGATATGAACTAACAATAAATCCTTCATTGACCAACTGAATTTCTGAATAATATTCAATCAATATTACTTTATTACTTTTTACTTAATATTAAAATATCAAGCTCTTTTTTTTTATTAAATTAGTACACTTCTGCAAGTTTTAAATTTTGAATAGTTTAATTTGTAGCACATATAATTTGAAGCATGCTGGAGGTGTTGTAATAAATATTGTTATAATTATACAGTAATTTTAAAATATTGATTACAGCTCAAAAATATACAGAAGATAACAAATGTACATAAATGAGTCCTTTAAAATATATTAAGTGATATTAGTACGTTTGGAAAAAAATCAAATTAAAAGGAGAAAAAAAAACATTTAAAAAGTTGTGATCTTAAAGCTTATGAACATTATCCATATCTTCAATGCTCTTTTTAGTTGCCTTTATTTTTTAAGCAATTCAATTCATCGTAAGCTCTTAACTTCTGTAGCTTGCTACAATGTACCCCATTTACGAATACAAACATGGTGACATTTCATTAGAGTGCTCATTTGGAATGGATTTCGTGATTTTAAAATGTGGCCAAATGTCGAGAGCGGACATCACTTTTCAAACCCATTCATCATCAACCTTAAGATGCTTGATTGGTAAGACAGATTTAGATGAAGCAAGGTCACCACGCACACGATGTATCTTCTGTAGAATCAGGCCTTAAAGATACGATTGTCTGATTCTAAATTATACTATTATGGGGCCACAGTGGTCATGCTCATTATACAGGAATTCCATTAAGCTAAGAGCATATGCCGAATTCATGTGCCAAGTTACTTAAAAAAATAGCTTCGTTGTACCAAAAAAAATCTAATGAAATTCTAGCTCATTTTTTAAAAATTCAAACGAAGACATATTTCAAAAATGAAGAAATAGTACATGAAGATGTTCATATTCTTAGCAAAGGAAATATATAATATATCGTTAAAAAGTCTCTCACAACAAACATACGACAGTTGGAATCACTTGCGAAATGAGGTATTTTGTGACATTGTATTGGAGTTGACGCATTGTACAGGAATTCCATTAAGCTAAGAGGGGCACATCTTAGATTTTATGCCGAATTCGTGTACCAAGTTACTTAAAAGAATTGCTTCGTTGTACCAAAAAAAAATCTAATGAAATTCTTGCTCATTTTTTAAAAACCCAAATAAAGATATATTTCAGAAATGAAGAAGCAGTATAATATATCGTTGAAACGTCACTCACAGCAAACATACGGCAGTTGGAACCACTAGCAAAATGCGGTATTTTGTGACAACATACAACATTTACATATACAAATACAACAAAACTTTCAGAGCAATCTGACTGGTTTCTACAAGTGTTGACATCAATAAAATGTGAAGCCAAATTTGCCGTACGACATTTTGATATAAAGTGAAGACGTTTTAAAGAAATGCCGCTAGGTTTTACGCGGAGCAAAGTTGTAGGAAACCCGTACTGTTGCTATTTTAATACTATGATTATGAGCATAGTTTCGAAACTTTCTAAAGGAAAATAATTAAAACTGAAAACAATGTTGTTATTCATCCGAGGAAAGATGAAGTGGAAACATTATGTATGCTATTTGGACAGTATTTAAAATGGGGTGTGGCGCTTTCAACGTTTTTGTCAGGTGTCAGATGTGTTTACTTTGTGTGCACATAATGGAAGTATTGTGAAAAGCCCTTCGTGTAATACAATAGATGTTTTCAACTAGGGTAATTAACGACAAAGTTTAGAAGTAGAGACTCTCAATATTTATGTTACTGTTGTCAAATTAGCTGTTCTCTTGACAAACATTAAACTACAGTCTTAGTTTGCACTTCATAGTTTGAGTCGCTTGATCCGTTAACAAATTTTATACTAAGGTATCCGATTACTTTCGAAGGAAAAATTTTGAAAAATTGGATTTTTAAATAATTATTCATGGTTTTTAAATTTATTGTCAATTATAAAGACTATAAATGCAAAAAAAAAAAAAAAATATTACAACCTATTTTGAGAAATAAGAAATTTGTAGTGAATTTTAATGAAATTTAGCAAAAAAAGGTTAACTCTCTACACAAAATTGTAATGCAGCAATCCTATTTTTCTTCGTATACAAGTTATGAAATACAATGATGAATGAAATGAACCAAAATCTAAGAAACATTTTAGGATGAAAATAAGTTATGGGGGAAAATATACGTATATATGCTTTTTTCCCCATACATTTACAACTTAATTTTTCTAAAAACACCAATAAATGAAAATGTATTTCATCTGCAATGAAACTCGTGGTTCATTTCATTACCCATATTATTTAAAACACGAGCTGAAATTTTTATATAAACACTTCTATTAGTTTTTGAGATATCATGTTAACTGTGGAGAATATTTATGAAACAAAGTTTTGAGAAAATTGAAGTTCAAAGACAAATTTTAGCTGGAAAAAATAGGATTTGTTTCAAATTCTCACGGATAATAGGTCAGGCTTTTCTTTTCCTAGAAAAGATAAACTGTTTTGTGAAGAGGAAAGTCTGAACTACAAGAAATAATAATAATGATGATAATTCGCCAGTGTATTCGTTAATAACCAGTGTTTTTAACGTAGTCGCGTACCTTAAATTTGAAATTTTAAAGTAAGCAGAAAATTATTCATGTTATCAGAAATGGTGAGTTGCGAAAAACGTGATGAATGATAGTCCAGAGAGCAAGAATTTTAAATAAAATATTCATCAACAACAGCATTAAAAACACTGAAATGCACTTTCGGCAGTTTAAAAATTAATATGTTTATAGAAATGCTCAAGAAATTTTTAGTAAAAATTATGATAGTTTATATATTAAAATAGAGCATCATGCTTCTGTATCGAAAAATAATATATGCTTGTTTTTGGTTTCAAACTCTTAAACAGCCTGTTTGAGCTTGTAGCTCAAACAGGCGTAGTTTTCTATTTCTCGCATTAATCATCCATCATTTCCTAGTTGACATTATCCAAAATAAAAAGCATATTCAAATGAATATTTGAACTTTGGTTGTTATTTTATATAAGTTTGCGCATTTATTACGCAGCAGATCTAGATGTTTTCTACTTGCAATCCCATTCGCACATAAAGAATCCAAAGTGCACATAGAAACGGGAAAATGAAGTACCCGAAAAAGGGAATTGGGGAGAACAAATATTAAGAGGATAGTGAAGCACTGAATAATGGTAAAGATAAAATTGAGTCAAATTATTTATATTTCAAATTAAAAATGTTTTTTAGGATGCATTAGGTGATTGGCATCTTTAATGTTACTTATTAACACTGAAAAGGTCGGCAGTAACTCTTATCGTCGGTGTTTTGACTATTTCACAATGTCAATATGAAGTTTGAATACATAGGTTTCCAACTTCCATCGGTCATTAGGAGTTAGTTATTCATAGATTTCTTCCATCCGTCACTGGAAGTTGGAATAGTTAACAAAACCCTTTTATTTGTATTATGTCAATATGAAGCTTGAAAATCTCACGGTTACGTTGAAGTTATGAAACTATCTCACAATGTCAACATGAAGTTTGAATACATAACGTTTTCCTACTTCCATTGGTCATTGGTAGTTTGTTACTCACAGTTTCATAACTTCCATCTGTCATTGGAAGTTTGCTATTCATAAGTTTCTAACTTCCATCGATCATTGGGAGTTTGTTATTCATAGGTTTCTAATTTCCATCAGTCACTGGAAGTTGGAATAGTTAACAAAAGCCTTTTATTTGTATTATGTCAATATGAAGTTTAAAAATCTCACAGTTATGTTAAAGTTATGAAACTATCTCACAATGTCAATATGAAGTTTGAATACACAGATTTCCATCTTCCATCGGCAGTTTGTTAATCATAGGCTTCTAACTCCCATCGGTCATCAGAAGTTTGTTATTCATAGGTTTGTAATTTCCATCGGTCACTTGAAGTTGTAATAGTTAACAAAAAGCCTTCTATTTGTATTTTATGCAACAACGAATGAATGCGTTTGTAGTTATGATTATGCCTACTTTACTGGTGCAGTTGTCATTTCTTCAAGATCGCTTCGTCTTGTGGCATTTTAAGGAGATTTTCTTTCAGAAATCTCTTTTTAAAAGCCTACTGGTTATTTCCTTATCTTTCTTATTTATACTTTTTGATTTTTGCCTATTAATATGAAAATTAAGGCATTTGTTTTAAACGTAAAACCTTGTATTATATGCGTTATCTGTTACTTTTTTTTGTAACTGATTATATATGAATAGTTCTGTCATTCAAAGCCTCTTGGATTATATATTCATTTTATGAAACCAAATACATTTTCGCTTCTTCGATTATTCCAATACATTGAATGGTCTAAGTTTATGAATAAAACCCTTTTGTGGCGCTTGAAATTAAGCGTTTCTCCTAAATCTCATTGGAAAAAATCGATCCGACGATTTAGGGATATTCTGTGTATACTTACAGCTCGAGGAATAGTCTGAAGGAATCAAAAGAAATTTCGTTCAATCCGGTAGAGAGTGAACAATGCAAAAAGAATCGAATGAACTCCAAACCGAATACCAAGAACCAAGAAATTTAGTTATCTGTCTGATTCGTCTGGTAAATCCTCAGGTTTTCATTTTTTTTCCCTTCTTCTTTCTTACCCCCCCCCCCTCCACTTTCATCTTCTTTCTTTTCTTTAGATGACAAAAGGGAAAGACGCTATTCCTTTCTTGTATTTTTCCCTGACGTATTCTACAATCAAAATAAATTTATTCTCTCTAGCTAAATACTTCCATTTTTTTTCCTTCTGCTACGTATATTCCATAAAAAAAGAAGATTATCGGAACCGCAGGTAAGATGAAATCAATCTTTTTATGCGAAGAAAATCTTCAATTCTACACATGAAAAAAAAAAATCAATTCTAGCGCGAGAGATGGCAGTATTCATTTCACTACGCGGCATATGTATATAGATATTCTTCAGGGACATATTAAGTGAACCTGAGTTTGAATATTATTTAAATAATCCTTTTATTATAAATATGTTAAAAAGAAATCAGAATCTGGACATTTATATTCATATAGTTAAATCCATACTTGAATATGAATTTCCTGATGTTATAATGATATTATGCGTACGGTGTTTATTTTTCTGAGTTTTTAAATAAATAGGAGATTCAGAATGTATTATTTACCTTATTGCAGTGGAAAACACCCAAAACAAAATCGACGAAGGCGTTGTTTTCGAAGGTTTAAAATTGAGATTTCGATTTAAACGAAGATTTGGCTGTTCCGAAATCAATTGGAAATGGTTTTTAATAAACTATTAATTAAAATGTTAAAAAAAAGTGGCTGTTCATGCATTATGTGTTCTCATCATCTTCACTCTATCAACTAATTCGAATTCAACCAAATTTTGCAGCATAGCATAATTTCTCCAATTATTTTCTAAATTATAATTTCTTTAGTTGTTTTCTAAAGTGTATAATTTCTCTAATTCTTTTCTAAAGTATAATGTCTTTTGTTGTTTTCTAAAGTTTTAATATCTTTAGTTGTTTTCTAAAGTTTTAATATCTTTAGTTGTTTTCTAAAGTTATAATATCTTTAGTTGTTTTCTAAGGTGTATAATTTCCTTAGTTGTTTTCTAAAGTGTATAATTTCTTTATTTGTTTTCTAAAGTGTATAATTTTTCTAATTGTTTTCTTAAGGGTACAATTTCTCTAATGGTTTTCTAAGGGGTATAATTTCTCTAATGGCTTTCCAAAGTGTATAATTTCTCTAAAATGTGATTTCTCTAACTGTTTTCAGTTTAAGTATTTGCATAAGAATTCAGATACTTCGTAACTTAATCAAAGTTTATCCCGTTATTAAACTACGACAAAGAAATTCACATTTTTGAATCGGTTAAAGTTGGATATTTAACAGTCACCAAGCAAAAAAGGAGTCCAAAGTAAGAAATTCATCACTACAGAAATAAAATTCCTTATAAATCGCAAATTATTTTAAAGTTTTTTAAACTATTCTTTATTATGTTTCCTTTTGAAGAAAAAAATAAATGCAGTAATTCCTTTTACTGAATTTTTTTTACCAATTACGGTTTTTGTAAACAACGCAAACTGCTTTGATTTTTTGAGAAAAAATTATCGAAATGAAAATTGTTGACTTTTTCAAGAAAATTTTATTTTCTTCCTAGAAAATAATTTACTGAATATAGTAATAGTAGTAATTGCTTAAATTTATGTCCAGTGTTTTATAACTGGATTTAAAATTTCTTTTACCAACAATTTTGAAGGTCATGTTTTTAATTTTTTGCCATTGTATAATTTAATTATAAGCTGATGTTACTTTTTTATAATGCAAGTTATTTGTATTGCAATTGTCAATGGTTATTAAACAAATACCTAACACAATACAACAATCAACAATACCTCCTTGTTTTTATGTTTGTATGCATGCTATTGAGACTTATTGCACCTAGAAATGTATAAATATTGGAAAAAATGAACTGAATCGCAAAGTCAGTCAGTCAATTTAAAACGGTCGAAATTGTGAATTCCAAAGAGAACATTAGAATCGGTTGAAGGCATCTTTACGAAGTCATTAACTTGGAATGAATCTGGAATCGGATCGAATTTCGATCAGAATTTAGTCTGCTAATGATCTTTATCGAATTGGCATCAGATAAAGCCATTAACCAAACCAACCTCACAGTCATCAAGATTGTTTCCATTCATTAATTGATTGCGTGAAGGAGTATGATAGGTTGTCATCTACTATTAGGCAGAAGGATTCTCGCGACCACTAACTTCACATTATGTCAAATGTCTGATGAAGATTGTCAGATGTCTTATGGGAGGAAAATTTGCCCAATGTTTAATGACAAATTTATCGTTTCTTTATGACAAATGGTTAATGACAAATTTCCGATTTCTTTACAAAATTGTGTTATGATTAAGTGTTAAATTTTGAAAAATTAGACCAAAACTCATTTGTTATTTAGTTTTGTTAGATTTGTTACTTAGTTTTAAATGAAACGAAGCATGTGGGTATTTTCTGTAATAAAAAATGTATTTCAGGGTTTTCATCACCATTGTCTGAAATTGAATTTTTTTTTCAAGTTAAACGTTTCTTTAACCTTTTAGATACCGAATTATGTTGCCCTCCCTTTTTCCTTTTTTGCACTAGTAATTTAGTTTCCGTTGCAAAATAATACCAGAGAACCCAAGAGAAAAAATGGAACTAACAGAAATATCTTGATTAATTTAATATTTTTAATTGCTACTTTTATCTTACATTAACTTCATGCTATTTGGGTTGCATTATCCGTTTAGAATACAGTCACCGAAAATAGTCATATAGTAAATATATAAGCTTGATTTCAGTGGTACTTTCAAGTACCGTCAGTAAATAAAGGGTTGATGTATCGACTTTACTTTTCAAGAATTGCATTACAGCTTTTTAATTTTTCAAATTTCCTTTCGCTTAAGATTAAAACTGGCTTTCATTTTCATTCATTCAGTTAATCGTAGATAAGCTATTTTTTCAATGACTCTCCCATGGTATCAGTTCATATAATTCAATTAGAAGAATAGAATGCTTAGACAAATGAGAATATTGTGGGAAGGTGAAGTTGGCTCAGGATAGAACCTGTGACCTTTGGATTAGAAGGCCGATAACATAACCACAGGACAAAAGCATGCTCATCTCCCGTAGATGTTATCTGTCTTATTAAGATATCACCACAGACTCACCCACCAGTGAGTTAGACGAACGATATGCGTTGTTGTTGAGTGGTGATGAATTGGTTGGTTGAGTGAGTGGTTGCTGTGTATCTAATGCGCCGTACCCATGTTTGTTTGGCGAGTGGAGAGCTTTTTAGTTACGCCAAGCGTTATGGCGAGCGTGCGTAGATTGTTGTGTCAAGTAAGTCTAACGACTTTGCGTTGCTGTGTCGAGTGAGTCTGACGACTTTGCGTTGCTGATGGAGAGATGACGCCAAGATAGCTGTTGAAAATTCATCACGGCCGAAGTCATCAATTTGGTGTAGGTGGTGGCGGAATTGTGCCAATACGTAGGTTGAATTCCGCCAAGGATCGAATCTGCGATGTTCGGGTTTGAAATCCAGTAACTTATCCACTATACAAAAATGGCAACCAATGTTTAGTGGTAGTTACTGTCTTATTAAGATGTCACCACAATATCATTCTTTCTCTTCTGAAAATGAAATTCTAAAACCATTATTCGGATATGCTGGCTGTTAAGTATTATTATCTCTTCGACAAAGGTTGAAATAAATTAGTTTAAATTGACAATTCAACAACAGATAGTAGCATCCTGTGAAACTTTCTCCTATACTCTCTAATAATTGTTATTAAACGTATTCCATGGATCAACCATTGTTACAAAACTGCCTGTTAGGAAGCGATCTTTAAGGCAAATTGTTTGGATGCGATGAATACACAGGAACCAGAAAGCTTGCATTTTGCAAGCCTTTTTCCTGACCGATTTAGACCAAAATTTGAAACAAAACGGCAACTGTAGTTACACAATCACATACTTTATTTCAAATATCTAATTTTTTTTTTGTGTGTGTGTGTTATATTTACATGCATGTGAAAGCACAGACCGGCAAGAGATCCATCTTACGGCAGGTTTAGTTCCAAATTTTATCAATTTCTACACTTTATGTATTATATCTGTGAGTCAAATTTTATCCTTACAGCTCTCTGTTATGTTGTTATCTTACTAACTTTTATTCAGACAAACTTGCCCCTTATGGATTTTGTGTGGATTTTGGCAGAAAACTATAAATTTAGTGTTCAATCCATATACCTAATTTCGTCCGTCTAGCTCAAAATGTTTTTGAGTTATTGTATTCACAAACAGACCGACATAATCCCAAAAGTGTATCTT
>JAPMOQ010006205.1:880667-916509 GCA_026543055.1 Argiope trifasciata
ATTTTTGTCCAATAAATCTTGTAATTGATTGTCGATTTTTTTTTTTTAGTCCTCCAGGCCGTTCTTTGTCATTGAGATCAAAATCATCACTCTTAAATCCTTGAAACCAAAATCGACAATTGGGATATAGTGGTGCAACATTACCATAAGTTTCTAAAAGTGTCAGATGAGTTTCAGCTGCAGAATTCTAGAATCAAATAAAAAATATAATAAATGTTGAAAATGCAATTTGAGCAATGCCTTCCACAATTGGAGTCTTTATACATTGAATAACTCAATAATATTAAATGGAAAACTTTCAAAATGTAAGAATAAAGTAATAGTAAATTGGTGAAACCCAAAACAGTTGTCGTTTATATAGGTACTTCGCATTTTTACCAGTAGATGTCGCTGATATGACTACAGAAGAGCCCTTTCAGCGTATTTTGTTTCAGTATTTTTTTTAAATGACTTTTAACAGTACTTCATTTTTTTATTGTGGCTATTTCACGGAACTTTTACTGGGAATTCAGAACAGAAAATTGTTTGATTGTATTTATTGGAAGCATTGATTAATTATGTGCTATCAAATCCTATTTAAAATAATAATTTGGTAAAGTTTATCGATTTTTATTTCATTTTCTGTCTTTATTCATTTATTTATTCTTCTATCAAGGTCTTTGTAAAGATTATTAAAGAAATTTCGACAAAAAAAAAAATTCTTCTTCTTCAGTGGCGCTTCAGCCCAGGGTGGGGCATGGCCTTCCGCAGAATCGAATTCCAGGCTGCCCGCTTCTTAGATAGACTTCGCCAGTTATTAACTCTGCTTCCATCCTCCATATTATCTTGTACTATTTCGAATTATGTTTGGACATATAGTTTAAGATGCGTTTAAAAAACACATATAATTTCAACTTCTTTGAATTCTGTAACGCTAATTTCTTGTATAATTCCAGTAACACTGAGCAAAATAATCTCTGCTATATGCTTGATTTGAAAATTCATTGTCTCATAAACTGTGATACATTAATGTATTTCTATCACTTTATCATTTTAAAAATATCATAGATAAGATTGCATCTCATTCGAAATTTCGGTTAATCCGCGTCAATATTAGCAATATAAATTTTGGTTATATAAATGTGTTCGGTAAATGCCCTAACTGTTAACAGATACTAAGCAGACGATTGCTTTTCAAATATTTCATAACTACTACAAATTTTATTTCTATTAAAATATTACTAAAAGTAAAAACAAGCGAATTTTCTCTTTGACAAACATATTTTATTAATATTATTTTGTATAATAACTGATGATCAATTGTAAACCTTTTGAAATCTGGCAATAGTTTGTAAATTATGAAATGAAGTGAATAAATGAAACCGCTGGAATTCTTAAACTCTTGCAATTTTGTTTTGATTCTTTTTAAGTATACACGATTCTCTGAAAGCTACATATATATAATTTGAAGCTTAAGAAAACGGTTAGTTTTCTAGAAAGTATGCTAAAAAAATGCTTTCTTTTTTATTTTGCTTAAGAATGAAGAACACTTAAAGAAATATATGTTTGTTGGAAGATTTATTTTAGTGCTTTTAGTCTGGGCTTTGGAATAACATCCTAAACAAACAAATAAAACTCTTTGAGTATCGATTACCACATTGATTATGAGTCAGAGAGACATGAAAAAAAGAGAAGTCTTATCGATTTAGTCCGGAAAAACATTTGGTTCCATTCCGATTAAGAGACATTTTTCTTCTTTCTTTTTTTTAATGTATCTTTTTTTTACTTGTAACCACAGAAGGCTAATGAAGCTGATTAGCACGTAGGCAGTTTGCAAGCTAAAATGTCTATTTGTGCCTTAATGTCTTTTCATGGCAACGGTTTGTTTGTGTCTGGATTCTAATGACTCGGTTGGGAATTTTGGTACGTTATTTTAATCGTTCTCGACTCAAGGAATCCTTTGAATCCAATTCTGTCTTTCTTTTTGCTTCTTTTTTTTATTATTATTATGACATCGGCACTTATAACAAGTTGAACAGCAGCACGTTGACGGATATGTTTTAAGCGATTGCGATGCATAATTCTAATCTTCTAGAATGAGGACACCTCTCATGATCGTATAGCTGAAAGCAAACGCTCTTAGATGGCTTTATGGTCTTCCAGTATAAAATTTGGATGAAATTGAGGACGCTAATTACCCTAGAATGCCATGAGTGGGTTTTAAAATTATGATTTGCATTTGCACTGAAACGAGAGCAGTCATTATAAAGCAGATGTCTCCCCTCCCGTTTTTGCTTTAATTTGATATCTGGAGATCTAGTCTTGGTATCTAGAGCGCTTTAAAAAAACTGACATTTCCGTTGCATGACCTAACCCATTTGGCGAAAGGACATGGAAAAATAAAAATTCTAATAAAAGTTACAAAATATTTGAAGATCTGGTAGATACATATTTATAACTTTTTTTAAAATACTTTAATTCATCTAAGAGGTAATTAGGGGAGTGCTTATTATTACGTGATCTAATTTTGAGCGAAACTAAAGATTAATGCCAAATAGTTTAAATATGAACTTACTTTGAAAAACCAATATGATGCAAATAGTTATTTTAGAGATCTGGTTTATTTTTTAAAATGTAGAAAAATGAATTTGTTGCTTAAGTGATAAGAAAAACAATCTGTTAAAAATGAATAATAAAAATTTGCAATCGAATACATTGAGATAAATGGGCTTGATCTAATTTTGAGCAAAACTAAGGATTAATGCCAAATAGTTTAAATATGAACTTACTTTGAAAAGCAAATATGATGCAAATAGTTATTTTAGAGATCTGGTTTATTTTTTTAAATGTAAGAAATGAATTTGTTGCTTAAATGATAATAAAAAAAAATCTGTTAAAACTGAATAATATTTTCAACCGAATACAATAAGATAAAAGTGCTTAAAAGTTGCTTTTAGTATTTAATTTAAAAATTCTGAAAATAATATTAAAAATTAGAATAATAAACTCATTCAGTTAAAAAAAAAACTACGGGAAATAAGTTTAAACTATCTACTAGTTGTTTGACATTTTAACTCTAGTAAAATTATTTTTTTGTATTTATTCGAAAAAATTTTCAACCAAAACATTATTATCAGAATGATGTTAAAACATTGTCGAAATATTTCTAATTAGGATAGTAAACTAATTATAAATTAGGATAATAAACTCACCCAGTTAATAAAAAACTACAGGAAATAAGTTTAAACTACCTTCTATGTGTTTGACATTCTAACTCTAGTAAAATGATTTTTCTGTATTTATTCGAAACATTTTTCTACCATAACTTTATTATCAGAATGATGTAAAAACATTCTCGAAATATTTTTATTTATGGGAACGCCGAAATTTTAAATTAATTCTTCTTCTGCTCTGAGATGCAACATTTCTATTTCTGTGGTATGTCTTGAATAAAAATATTAAAAATGAAGCACTAAAATTACATTTGTCTAGACAAATAATTTAAAATTCTTTTTTAAAAATTGTAGCTTGTTCGAATTGTTTTACTGCATTTTTAATATTATAAGAGAATTTTAATATTATAGTGCGTGAAATGTTGGTTAACTTCAAATAACTAATTATTTTCTTTATATACAGCGTTAAGCTTAACCCAAGCGAAGATTTCATAATTACTTTTCCTCATTAATTCAGTAAAGAGAATGAAGAAACATATAAAAATATATATGAATGCGTTATTGCTAGTTAATATGTTAGTGGTAGTTATGTTGTAATTAAATATTAGTAAACTTTATTTAAAAAGAATGCATAATAATGCCTTTTAACGATTTTTAAAAAAAACTATTCATTTAAACGAACTTCCAGTCCAAATGAAAAAACGTTTTCAACTGAAAATAAAAATTTCATTTTAATAACGCTTGATAAATTCATTGGCTTATAATGTCATTTTGGGTATTCATTTCTTACCAAAGACAGTAGAACTTATATATTTTATTCGAAATAAACATATCTGAGTATTCATGTCTTAAATGTAGGTTAGACTGTTGCTCAACTTTCACAAATTTTAAAGTATTTTGGAAACTAATGAAATCATTAAATGGTCAATCAAAAATTATTCAGAATTTAAAAAGAATGCTGTTTGAAAGACCATTCTGAATCATGTTTGACTAATTTTTCCGGAATAACAGCGTTTTTACTTTGAATAAACTTAAGTTTTACGTAGTATAACTCCTTAATGGAATGGTTCTTCTCAAGTGAAGTTTTCAGCATGAAAAATCAATAATATCTCAAGAATGACATCGGATTTTAGTACATAATAAAGGCATATTAGATCCAATTATTTAAAAATGTTCTGTAATGGCACAAATTCGAGATAGTAGTTAATAATTTGGTAAATTAATTTGCTGATCTGAATAACCCTGTTTCCTCAAGTGATTCTCATCGATACTAGTTTTGTAAAGATGTAATAAATACTCGAATTACAGATGTATCTTTTTTTCTTTGACTATTGCATGCATAAAGTGTAACAATGAAAAAACAGCTGCATTATGATGATAGGCAATTTTCTTGTTAAATTTGCAACTTTGGCATATCGTGCATCAAATAAAATACTTTAAAGTCTTCATGTTGAAATGTTATATAGCTCGTATGTACTTTTTATAAAGCATATTGATATTCACGAACTTTCAGTACGAAGAATTGTTAATTTTCTTTACAGTATTCATTATAGTATTGAGCACGAATGTGAACAATTATTTCTCATTGAAATAATTTCACATTCCTTGAATAAAAACACGAAATTAGAACATGCAATCAAAAGAAAAAATTCATCTCAACTACGAGTGAATGAGAAAGAATATTGCACATGCAACGACGTTGCTCTATTCATAATCATTATTTGTTTATTTCATTTTTCTATATTATAAAAGTATTATTGTTGATCACTTGACGTCTTATTTTCATTAGGTTAAAAATTAAAACACAAAATTCTTGTTTCCTTTTCTTTTTTTCTTTTCTTTTTCCCCTTTCCTTTCCTCTTCTTTCTTTTTTCACACCATTCTTGTTTTCCTTTCAACATTCCTGTTTTCCTTTTCATTCTTATTTTCCTTTCAACATTCTTGCTTTCCTTTTCATTCTTGTTTTCCTTTCCTTTTTCCTTTTTTCCCCCTTTTCTTTATTTCTTTTTGATTGAAAATCTATTTAACGATAGCTAAAAAATAGCATTGCTAATTAATAAGGTTGTGAGTGACACTGCACATAAGGGTTTATTTTTTTTAATCACTTTCTCTGCCACTCGGCAATGGCATGACTTATGAATAAAAGTTTCATAGAATAAACTTTTTGAATGTAGCATTCGTTTAAGGAACTTAAAAATTTTTATAGGTAAAGAATCGCTTATAAGAGTTCCTTGCAATTAATTGATTTGATTATATCTCTCTATTCTTATAGGCAACTTAATCATTCTTATCAGCAAGGCATAGTTTATAAGATTTCCTTAAAATTAACTCTTTCGAATAAAGCTTCATTCTTTCAGACAACTTAATTGTTCTAATAAGGAAATGTCATCGCCTATAAGACTTCCTTAAAAGTAACTGTTGAATATAGCTTAATTGAATATTTAAATTTAAAAAAATTAAAATTAAAAAATTAAACTCTGCTCATATGTATCAATTAGCTCTACGTAACAATTATAATAATATAATGCATGGCTTTAGTGCATCATCAACTTATCAAGTTTTCTTTCTTTTTTTCAAATAATAACGAAAAAAAAATCTCATTTGGGTAAAACATGGCTTAGATAAGTGCTCATTTTCTTTCGACGTATGTATGAGCAACTAAATACAATTTCGATTGTAAAACTGCGTCTTCTAAATGAAAATGGCGAATGAGGTCACATATTTGATTCTTGTTTCTCGAACAAATTTATTTTGTCGCAGCATGGCCAAATATGGCTCTTGTGCCAGTAAAAAACAACCAACCAACCAAAATAACAAATTTATTTATTCCATTTATTTAACATTGCATAAAATGTTATTAATTTGACAACTGCTAACAATAAGAAATTAGCAATATGCTATACTCTAAAAACCATTGCGGACTATTTCAAAAAAAAAATGGTCTTCTTTCTTTTAGAAATATCTTATGATTTGTGCTGTATGTCTAAGACGTCAATACTTATATTATTAATTATTTAATTAATATGTATGTATTTGTAATTCAGTTTAAGACTAGTGTATTTAATTTTGTATTTTCCAAGCATTTCGATATAAATAAATGATGATTTTCTTGATTCTTTAAAAAAAACCGAATTAATAATTTTGGAACAACGAAAAATGGTATTTAAAGCAACCAAATTTGGTCAAAGTAAGTAAGAATCGTTTTTAAGATCAGGATTAAATTTCGAATGAAAACTTACAATATGTTCTTAATGTTTTACGAGAGACAGTATCTTTTTAACCAATAGGAATAGATAATGTTCTTAACAAATAAGAAAGTATTATCTTAACAGATAGAAAATTTCTGGTATACTTTTGCCAGAAGGTGACAATTTTTACCCTATGGCGGCTGTTGAAATTTGTGAGGGAAATTTTAATATGGAATGATTTTTATCACGTGACAAAGTTGAAGATACCCCTACTGAAAATCTTAAAATGCCGGACACGTCCTGTGGGTACAGGATGTCTAGCAACTAACTCTATTTACATCCCGAAATTGCATAGAGGAAGACCCTCTGAAAATGCCAAACGATACTGATATTGAGGGCGGAGGAAGGGTCTATTCCCCATGGGTAAGTGACAGAGAGGGCGAAAAGAGGTCTGAGATAATCTCGTCCGAGGCCTGGGTCATAAATATCGTTTGGCCGGACGATATTTTATGTATCGCATCCCCCAGATGTCGTTTTCCTAAACAGCTCGTGACTCATTTAGAACACGAGGGCTTAAGAACACGGGGGAGACTAAGAAAAATGGAAGCAAAATAAACCATTCTTTTCTTTTTTTTTTTTTTTCCTTTAAGAAAAAAGAAAGAAGCCGAGATATCACGAAGAAAGCTAGGAAATGCCGTAGATACGTGATAAAACTGCCGTAACAGGTTTTTCTTACTTTTTGTGCATAATTAATTGCAGGAATGGCCCTATGCCTAGAAGGAGGGGGGGAGTGTTTTTATATATGAGGAGGAGTAAAATGCAGACTTTATCCCCTTCCCCTCTCTGCGGAAGAAATAAAAATATCGCACCCCATTATCTGGCCTCCACCCCCTTTTTTCTCATTTTCCAGAGCATTGGACTGTTCCACCGTTTCGTCTAATAATTCTTCTGTACCCCTAGAAATTTATGGGAACGCGAGCCCCGGCGAATATTAGCGCCATAAAAGAATAGAATTCTGGCCCGAGGGGGGGGGATGGACTGACGGGGGAAATCGTCTGCCGGGAGAAAATGGGTCGGGACTGGTGAGAAGTCTTCTCTGGTGATGAATTGGATGACGAGCGCAAGAATTGGAGGGGGAGCAGAGTGAACTATTAATGTGAGCGAACATCCCCATAAATGTGGGGGTGTCTCCAGCAGTTTAAGGTTCCTGACACTTTATATAAACATCAATATAGATTCCGGATCAGTCAATAGAGTTAAAACCTCCGAACGGGAAATCTCCCCCATCCTTTGTTTTACTTTTTTGGTAATGGCATCCTTTATTTTTGTTCTGTACTTTTATGACATGGAATTCACTAGCTGATTTAAATTTACAGATATTAAGTATGATTAATTGTTGCAAATTTTGAAATCTGCATTATGCGTACAGTACTTTATAAAATCTTATATCGTACAATTTCCAAAATAATATTGCTGTTTGTCTTTTTAGAATGTAAAAAAGAGGAAGATTTATTTTTAAAGAAATTGTTGGTTTGTGGCAGTTACATTCTTCTAAGAAACATGTTACATAACCTCAATTGGTCTGCCCAATCTCGATCGATTTCCATAAATTTCGATGTTTCTAGAAGCATATGTAAATTTCGATGTTTCTAAAAGCATATGTAAGTTTCGCTATTTCAAGAGGTATATGTAAATTTCGATGTTTCTAGAAACAAATGTAAATTTCGATGTTTCTAAAAGCATTTGTAAATTTCGATGTTTCTTGAAGCATATCTAAATTTCGATGTTTCTAGAAGCATATGTAAATTTTGATGTTTTTGGAAACCGATGTAAATTTCGATATTTCTTGAAACATATTTTACATCAAGATCATAACAATATGGTAGTAAAATTTTGTGGGAGTTGTCGCGATATTCGGTTTGTGATTTTATTACTGAATTTAGATAATTTAGTTTTAAAATTATAAATCCGTCTAAGATTTCAACTAATAAAAAGTATCTCTATATCCTTACACAATCAATGTGAAATCAGGCATTGGCGAATTAATATCCGACTCTACCTATGAATATAGTATAGATATCGAACATTCACATCTGTTTCTGAAATTTTCTTTAAAAGTTCAAAAGTACTCTAAATGTTTTGCTGAAACTCCTTAAGTTGAGAAGATAAAAAGCACTTTTTTAATCATATTTACATATCTGGAAATGACTGAATAACTACACAAAAACGCAGTCACGTTGTGGAAACGAGCGATCACATGATACTTATTCAGAATTAAATTGTCTTTTCTTTCTTTTTTAAGCAGTTAGTCATATTAACAAATTGTCTGGAATCATCTCTGGGAAAGTAATTTCTGAGCGTTGTTTGGGGATAATTACATATTTTTAAATCGTTTCACATGTTTTTCTATCTTACATGTGTTGTTTATTAACGAAATTCAGTAATTGAAAAAGTTTTTTTTTTCTCATCACTTTTTCAGGAGCACTGTTTATTTCAAGAAAAGTATTGAAATCTGCCCGTTTCATTTCAATAATTATTATGATTATTTGAAAATAAATGTTTAATGCTGCAGACAAAAGAAATAATTTTTCTAGAAATTTCTTTAGATTAATTTATTTCTTTGAAAATTCTTTTTAATATCATGTTCTGGTACAGAGTAAAAACTATGGAATTTGAACAAAATTAATTAATTCTATACAAAATAAGTAGAAAAAAAATCTCACTGACATTTAAAGCCGCAAAAGAGAATAACGAAAACTTGAACGGATTTCTTTGTTTCATTTTGTTTTAATTATAATCGCGTCAAAGTAGAATAACCCTAAAAAAATATCGCTGTAAATAATCAAACATCAATTCTGATACTTATTTATTATAATGCATTCTTAAAACTTCTGCATTTGTGAAAATGCATGAAACACAATTCAAAATAAAATGCTAATGCTAAAATATACCCACATTTTTATTTTGCTAGAATCGATTTTAACCGATTATCAACACAATTCGTAATCCTCAATCTGCCAATGTTAATTTCTAGTACATTTTGCAGTCCATTTCTTCTCTCCAACAACCAGGATGGATCCTTTTGTCCTTTACGCATACGAAACACCTTTCAAATCAGCATACTTCATCTGAAGGATTAGCAACGCTTGTCATTCCTTTTAGACGGAAATCCCACTGATTGATTTTCTAAAAGATTCTACATCGCTATTCGTAGCATTTAATCAATTACTTACAACTTTTTTTCCCAACTAGTTAGGGAGTAATTTAAATTTCTCTTACGAGCAGTGTAATCTCATTTGCAATGACTACGTTAATCCTTCGTATATTGATTGTTTCGTGTACTGTTTATTGATTTAACGGATTTTTAAGAAAACACGTTGCTTACCCCGATTCTAATTAAAGAGTTATTATAAAACGAAAGTTATTAATTCAGCCGCCTTGCAACTTCATTTGATAAAGATACCCGCGTCTTTCAGTTTCCGTTTGCATTAGAGAAAAAGTGTTGTAACAAACTGCGTTTCTACCACTGTTTGAATCGTTAATTATTTTCCCTTCCAATCTATTTACACCTGCCTGCGAGTTTGACTTTCAGGAGCAAACTAGTATGATTCATATTGTTGTAAAATTGTGCATTTCTTGCATTCAGTTAATTCCTCTGTGTGTTTCGTTTTAGTTATGGTTTAATAATAATAAGTAATCAAGATTCTTGTAAAGAAAAAATGGCTGCTAATTTATAGTCAAAAATTAATAATACAGACTGTGAAAATCGGAAAGTAACTTAAAACTTTTCGCCCTGTCTTGGGAAAAATTTTGAAGTCCTCTGTCCTTTACATGATAACTAAATATGAATTAGCCCCACCTTTACCTCATTTGTTTCTTGTCTAATCTATCGAAATCAGTTTTCTCTCATATATTTAAGCAATCATTTTTATAAATTGCTGCCTATTTATTTAAATTTACCTTCTAAGTAAGCTGTAATTTACTTACAACAAGTGTAAACTTTTTATAAATTTCTAAAGATACATCATTTTTTAAGGAATGGAACTTAATAAGGAACTTATGAGTTTAGAAAACAGCATTGATTTAATGTGCATGGTAGCTCAAAATTTGATTAAAATATATTGATAATTGAAATTCTGTTAGTTATCGGTTCGAATCTCCTTATTGTCTGTTTCATTTAACATCAAGCTCGATTGAGAATTCAAATGTTTTTGTTATAAAGCTTTATGAATATTTTTGAAATTTCTTAAACTTTCATTCAAATTACAATGTTTCATATTTTATACTAATATTGTTTTTAAATGCTGCAGTTATATTTCCAGATCTTTTAGCTCAAAATGCAAATAATCTTATATAATACGCAACATTTTATATCAGGTTGAACTCCTCCATGGTGTAAAATATGGTCCCTTTTAAGCTCATTATCTCAATCCAGATATACAATATATTCATTTGACAAACCATCATGTAACTATTAATTTGTAATAACTTCGATTATCCTGTATTAATTACGATACAATTGCTCAGATTATTTGAAAGGTTCATTGCAGTTGCTCTGATTATTTGGAACGCTCAATGTAATGGCTCAAGTTATTTGGAACGCTCAATGTAATGGCTCAAGTTATTTCGTTTACATTTTGCAAATTTTTAAATCTAATTTTCTTGAAATTCTATAAATGTTTCTACGTTTTGTTAAAAATATATTCATGTTTCATTTGTGTCTGTCTCTTTTTCCTCGTAATTATCAATGTATGTTTGGAAATTTTATTTTTTAAAATTTATTATTATTATTTTAATTCTAAAACCAGTTATGTTAGAGCCCTTTTTTCCATACTATGTAATAAATTCTTTATTTTCGGTTTTCTAGTAGTAAGGATGAGTTTTAAGTTCGGAACCTTATTCCACTAACGATCCGCTTTGAATGTCGGCTTAGTATATATTTTTTAATAAAATTTCAGATTGAACTTTTTTTTCTCTACACATTAAAAAGAAATAAAATTTCTTCCATGAGTATATTTTCTTTTCCGCTAAATTTTCATCTGTTGATACTTGCTATATTTCTAAATAAATTTCAAAAAGGGAAAAGAAAAAAAAAAAAGAAGAAAAAAAAATTCATATAAATATCTTGCCAAAATTGTAGTCTTTTTTTTAATATTATGATTATTTGATAAGTCAAAAATAAGAAAAAGCGAATTTTCTTACTGCTGTTTCAAACTATTCTAAATTCTAAAGTGCTTTTAGATATTGTTGCCATCATCGATATTTTAAACTTTCGATATGCAATTCAAAAAAACGACTTGTTGTGATATGTGTCGCAATATACAGCTGATCCCCGTTCATCTGATTCTGGAATGATGAATATGAGTTTAAAGGTTCCCGGCTTCTTTAGGAAACGCAGACGACGCAATCTCGGTAATGGGCCAACAGCGATCACGGTTACAGTCACGTAGCGCACCACTCCCCCTTGTAACCGTAAACCAGCGACTAACAGCGTTAACGTTCTTTTTCTCATAGACGATATTTGCTGTGGGATGTTTTTTAAAGTTCGATTACTTATTTACGTGTTCCACACAGTTTAGTCGTTTCGCACGTATTCCTCAGCGCCACGTACGCTAATTTTATAAGATTTTTCCCTTCACGGAATTTTATATAGAATTGTTTTCATTTGAAACGCAACGTGGAACAAAATGAGTGAACACGATAAACTCATAACGCGGGAAATCTTGATCATAGGCGCAAACTTTTTGAAAAAAAAAAAAAAAAAATGCGTAAATAGGTAAATAAAAAATGACGGGGAGGGACTTTTTCAAAATCAATTTTTTGATCATCTTCCCTCCCTTCTTTTTACCCCACACACTTCTGAATTTTCCAAATTTGAAATTAGCCACTAACTGACTGTAAATAAAATATGATTGCTTGTTAGACGTGAAAAGGAACGAGGGTTTCAAAAGGTCTCAAAACCTTGCCATCATATTTGATGAAGTATATTTGATTGATGTTTTATGAAATTGAACTTCAAAAATATGATTCTCCTTGTGAGAAAATGTCGAAAGTCAGCATCTTGTATTTGGGTATAGTTTATAACATGACTGTAATAAATACTTCATACATTTTGTTCGATTTATTCTATTCTTTGATATCTTAATGCAAATTTAAATTTTTGTCCCCAATCGTCAGCTGTAGTTTAGTAAACATAAATTATATCTTCATATTTTTATCCCTTTATAAACTGCCTTTTTATATTTTTATCCTTTATAAACATTTATGTTGTGGTTCCATAGCACTTTTTAAGACTTGAGCAGAAGCATCTGTATTCATTTTACTCCTTGGTTACTAAACTACTAAAATGTCCATCATTCTGCATTGATGAAAATAAATATATCGATGAGTCAGTGGAAAGCTAATATACCTTTATTCATTTCTCTGAAGCGTACATACCTAAAAAAATCTAATATTTAATATGGCTTTCTTCCTCTTCAAATACAACAAAAGGTGATTACATCAAAAACATCTGTAAGTCTAACAGCTGTTAGTTCACATTTAACGAAACATTCCTGTTTGAGCATATTGTTTATATTGAGTTTGTTTCTACTTCCCTTTTTCCCTTATGCCTTCCTCAAAACTCTCATATGATTCATCTTTCATTGTAAACCTTTGTTAGGTTGCCAAGGATTGGCGATTAACCTTTAACCTCAGATTGGCATGAGAATACTGACGAGAGAGAGAAAGGTATGAAACGGAGAGCAAGTCACAGACAAATAATAAAGTTATAATAATATGGCCGAGTTTATTTCTAACTTCTCAGAAAAGATTCATCTTGCTTGTGAAAGCCAGAGGTTAACGTGTCAAATAAGCAGTTTGAATTAAAAAGTAAATTCTATCCAGTTTTCCTTTAAGCTGGAAGCTTGCTTCTAAACGACATTGGTTTTATTCGCTCCTCACTATAAAATTAAGTTAACGAATATAAACTACTAGCCGGTACCTGGCGCGTTGCTGCTGCAGAAGAAATAATTTTGGTAATATCGGTTGAAATTTAAGATAACTATCTTGTTTAGTTAGGAATGATAGAAAGAATAATACACATTTTCGTATCGGAAATGAATACATTCATTGAAATAGAGTGAAAGAAGAAGCGTAAATAATATTGATTCTATTTTTTTCACTTTATTATTCAAGATTTTAGAATTGGCCATTTTTTTTTTTCCATCAACAGAAACAAATAAGTGCAAGTAAGTATTCAAAGTTTCATCGCAATCGGATGAGCGGTACGGCAGCGTTTAAGAGACATACCGACATTCATTTTTATTTATATAGATTATCAAAGTTTCACAATTTAAGGAAATGTTTGAATCAAATAAAAAGTATCGTTTAAAATGCTGGACTATTCTTTCTCACTTTGAAAATGCCACTTTTTATTGTATCGATTTGCTTTCAACAAAAACAGCCGGTCTTATAAATATCGAAGTAATATCTTGAACACAGGTTTAGTCAATCATTGATCTATAACATTGACTTACTAAATATGAACTATTACTATATAAACTTACTAAATGACTTACTAAGTACCATTCCCAATAATTTAAACATAGTTTAAAGGATGAGAGAGATCTTGCAAAAATTCTTAAAAACATATTAGGGCATTGGAAAATACGTTTACTTTTTTAAAACAGTAAATAAGCGTATAAATATTCTTTCATATCGAAATTAGAATAATTATCCAAAAATGTATTAATATTTGTTGTTATTCTAGATTCTGTAAGTCTTTTGGAGTCAAAAAATGAACCTAGTAAAAGTTCCTAATGCTTGTTCTGGATACTATCGCTCTTTTTTCCAAAAGCTAAAGATGTCAACTTTTTGCTAATGTAATTTACCTTTGAAATATTGTTATTATGTGTCACTAAAGTCTGCTAATGGGCTAATATGTATTTGGCAAAGTCTAAAGAGCTTTGATAGAGAAAGGATCTCTTGCTTTTAAAGGCTTATAATTGGAGAGAGCTAGTATGCCTATATGCACTCACGAAGACATGTTTTTATTTGAAAAAACTTCAATGTAGAATGGATTTCACTTCAAAGAAGAAAGTTCCAAGTTTTTAAGCGATTTCTATGGCGAATAGCAATGTTATCTTCATACCATTACTGAAGATATGATACGGAAGATCTGATTTATTTTTTTTAATCTGTTAGTGAAACTTGGAAAATAAGCCTTATGTTTTGAATTTAGGAAAACTTTGATGCGTTAATTTCCAAAATAAAATATATCTTGTATTTATCATTAAGCGGTATTGAAAATTTTAGAAAATCATGACCTTAATAACTAGAAATTGTGTTAATTTAAGTACTTTATATTGTCATCATATGAATTAATATTATCAAAGTGAACAATTATTGAAAATATATATATTATTATTTGTTAATTTTTTTAAATGGCATCTAAATTGTTATTTTTCAGTTGGAAATTTGGTTGAATATTTCTAAAAGAGAAAGTCTTGTTATCAGTTAAACGAATTTTTATACTTAGGTTATTTTCCAAGATTATTCTGTCGAGTTTGGTTATAATTTTTGTTTGTAGAATAAAATAATAAAAATAGAATAAATATTATTTATGCTTCTCCTTTGTATATCCTTAAATTTCAATGAATCTATTTATTGTCGACTAGAAAATAAATATCAGTCTTCCTTTATTCTTAATTAAACAAGATAACTATTTCAAATTTCAAACGATATTTCCAAGATTATTTCTTCTGCTGCGCCGGGTAACAGCTAGTAGGATACAAATTCCATTTGAAAGGCAGAAATATTTAATTTTTTTTAATCAAAGAGGGACTTAAAATGAAACACTCGAAATGTTATTGAATTCAAATTCCACCTTTTTCCTTTAAATGAAACATTCCGTGTACACTTACAACCTTTTAAAGAAAGTTGGAATTTCCAGACAGAAACTTTGATCAAGAAAGTTTCTAAGGCATCAGTTAGCAACCTTTTGGAAAGAAAGGCTGGAAAAAAATGCAGTCCACTAGACCAGAGACAATGGAAACCTAGGTGCTGACTAAAAGAAGAGAAAACTTCACTCGTAAATTGCCTGTGGATATCAGACCAATTGACGAACTCTCCAGAAGAAAGGATCTAGGGTTCCAAAAAAAGAGAGCCAAGAAAGATAAGTAGGCAGGAAGATAGGAAATAAAAGAGATCCAAATAAGGATATTTGGTCGATAAGAATTGAAAGCTGCTTGGAGAATCTCAGAAAACATAAGTGCGATGGAAGTTTGATAGTTGTTACATTAATAAGAACTATAAAAATCCTTTAGAGTCAAAATAATGTCAGGGAATTTGAGATTTTGAGGTTTTTCAAAAATTCAGATATGTTGGCTTCAGCTGTGAAATATTTGAAACCGTCCAAAGTAAAAGAAAATTTAAAAAAAAAAATATGATCGCAATTTTTAAGTTATCATGTGAGAACTTTATTTTAATGCATTATTTGTCTTAATTAATTTAAGTCATTAACAAGCATAAACTGGTTTGAAACAATCACGAGACTTCTCTATCGGTTTTTATCCCTATATATATATATATAAAATTTAATTTTTAAAACTTTCGTTTTCAATTTTTCTAGCTGGCAAACAAAGTTTTGAAGCTCGACTGATTTTGAGATGGGTGGGAAAAAAACCCATCGTTTTTATAAATATTGATGCTTGCATAATCTGATAGTTTCGTGATTGTTTTAAACCGGCTTAAACTGGTTCATGACTTAAATTAATTAAGACAATTCGTAAAAATTCAGAGAATGAATAGTTTGGAAATCAAGTTGTAACTTTAGTTGACGATAAATCGCCAAATGTGACAACATTCTGCCTTATTTTCTAACCACCCTAAACGCGAAGAATTGATGCCTCAAAAGCAATAAATCGCAGATTTGTTGCCTACGCATTTCGAGGCTTCAAAAAATGTATTGCCTACTCGTTTTGAGGCTTCAAAAACCTCAAACCAAAACAACATCATTTTCTCACATGGTAATAAACGCAGTAAATAAAACTTTATGTCGTTTAGAACTTTTTAAATTTATCAATTAAAAAAATTTTAAAGCATATAGAAATTCAGATGGAATAGCAATTAATTCTTGATAGGAGACTCCAAAGGAAAGACGATATAAAAAAGAGACAAAAAAAGCTCTTTTTGTTATTATCAGAGGTCCATCAGTGCTTAGCCATGTCTATAATTCAACAGCAGATGAATTTATGATTGAATTAAACAATTTTCGTTTCAGTGCACTGAAATACACTAATGACAGCGTTAGAGAGATAGGGGAAAACAGAATGAAATGAATTCAATTGGAAAAAAAGAGCATTTATCAAAAGAAAATCCATCAGATTAAGGAAATAGTATTTACAGTCATGTTTGCCTCTTTCATTGAAATAATTCTTCGTTTTGCAAAAAGAACGAAGGTAGAAGAAAAAAAAATTAATTGGATATTGAATGTATATCTTTTAATATCTTCTTGTTCGATCCAATTTCATCATTTAATCATGTTCCACGTATGATTTAATGAAGTAGATAATTTATCGTTTAATCCTTATAAACTTCTTGCTTATGCATACAAGAGGGATATTTGCTTTAATTAAATAAATAAAGGACTTCAAAAAAGGGGAGAGAGAGTTTCTTTTTGCTTATTATTTGTAAAATAATGTTTTTCATATAAAATGATTCTCATATAATTTCTAAACAATGTATTAACGCCGTGGACAAACTCAATAATATGGTCTCTAAATTAGTATTAATGGTTTTAAAAATAATTTTATCTATTAATCATACTGATATTTTAATAATTATATGTCTATTTAACGAAAGTTTTCAGATTATTTCAGATTATTTTTTAAATTAATTCAAGAGCGTTTTTGTGTTTCAAAATGTGTCTTAAATTGCTTAAAATTACGAATTTAATCAACATTAAAACTTCATTGACTTTAGAAACCGTTATAGATTCGTTAGCTATTTGAATTCGATCTATTGACTTTCTTTTTTTGAGCTTTATAATTCTTTAATTTCCTTTTTATGTTCGAGATTTCAACTTGAAAATATCCTTGGAAAAACAATAGAATTCCTTGCATTTACTTTTTTTTTTTTAATCTGAGGCGAGACGACTGATTCAAAGAATACAAAGTTGCGTGTTCCGACTGTATAACTCACTCCACTTAAACCAAACCCCATCAAAATGCAGAGTAACTGGACTAGACAAGCTAGACGAGGTCAACTGGCAACAGAACATGCGACGGGAATTGACTGACATTCATTTAACACAGTCCGCACTAGCTGAAATGGCGATATGGATATATAGCGGCCGTGTGATTATGTGTCATCTACGTTATCTAATTGCGTTGACCACTGTTACCAGTACTATCATAATGATTATGTTTAATGATATTTCCAGCATTCTGGTGTCGTGGATTGTGATATGTACCGTTTGATATTTCGGGGATACTTGACTGAGGTACACAATAACACTGGTGTTCTCGTTAGAATTTAATAAGTCAAATAATTTTAGAATGTTTGGGGCACAAATAATATCTCATTTATTCTTTTTCCTTTGTAAACAGGAACAGTTTTTTCAAGCAGGTATATATTATCTAATCTAGCATAACAAATAATGCAAATATTTTTAATGGATTATTACGTTTAGAGCATTTTCTACGTCTTTTTTATGCTTACATTTTCTTGCTCAAAAGAACACTGGTGTTCTTGTAAAAGTTTAATAAGCCAAATAGTTTTAGAATGTTTGTAGCATAAATAATATCTCATTTATTCTTTTCTCTTTGTAAGCAGGAACAGTTTTCCAAGTATGAATATAGCATGAATATCTTATCTAATCTAGCATAACAAATAATGCAAATATTTTGAATGGATTATTACGTTTAGAACATTTTCTACATCCTTTTTATGTTTATATTTTCTTTCTCAAAAGAGCACTGGCGTTCTTGTTAGAATTTAATAAGTCAAATAATTTTAGAATGTTTGTGGCACAAATAATATCTCATTTATTCTTTTCTCTTTGTAAACAGGGACAGCTTTTCAAGTATGAATATATTATCTAATCTAACATAACAAATAATGCAAATAGTTTTAATGAATTATTACATTTATTACATTTTATACATCCTTTTTATGTTTACATTTTCTTACTCGAATGAATAGTCTTTTAATAAGTTACTCGTAGATTTTTCCCCATTTGAATTCGTCATATGACGACTAATAAGAATGTAGTAAATAAATGGCTAACTAGTTAATTTTAAGCTCCAGATATGCTTGCAAATGACAACAGTATGCCATTCGCAAACATTCTTTATTAAATTTCCTAATCTTATGAGTTTCTTGAATTGAATTTCAGATAATTCGGGCTATTTCAAAGTGTTATCCAAAATTAAACATATAAAAGGAACAGTGATTTGTTCCCCTCTTATAGGTGAAATTACCATATTTATAAAATTTTAGCTCACATAAAATACATTTGTTAACCATTACGTTCTAGAAGCATCTAGCAAAATTTATTTACATAAGGATTCCAGAATATTTCCTATTCTTTACTTCATATGAAAAAAACAGTCGGACACAATAGGAATTTGTTGGATATATTTAAGTCATTGCGTTTTCAACTTTTTTATTAGGTATGACTCAAAATTTGATAGATTTCTACAATATAGTTGGTAAATATGTGCACCGATCTAGTTCTCTTCGTTTTGTTTTTATTATGTAAAATTATATTCAAACAACCGGGTAGACTGACTTCCTTTGAATAGATTTTGTCCAGAATTTGACAGAAATCGCAAATTTGGTCTAAAGACCCCATATCAAATTTCATCCTCTAGCTCAAAGAATTTTTGAACTGTCTTTGCCACAGACAGGCACACATTTTTCAAAAATTAGTTTTTCGAACTCATGGGGTTCTCTAAGACTCTAACGTGGGGTTCTCTAACGTGAAGATTTGTCAAAGTCTCGAGTTTCGAGATTTTATTTACACTTCGCATATGAAAAAGTAAAAAAACTTAACAACAAACGTTAATAACAGCCATTTTTCAAAAATATGGCAAATTCATTTCATCACATGTATTAGAAGTTTTAACAAGTAGCTGAAAATGTAATATGTATTAGGAGTTTTAACAAGTATCTGTAAATGTACTTTGAATGTCAGTTGTTTAGAACATCAACTAATACGCTGTCTAGTCTTCTTTAGAATGATCAAATCCTAAGTATCTTGATTGGACTAAGGAAGTGCTGATTGCTATGCACCACAAATGCAAATTTCACAAGAATTCATGAGTTCCACTCTCAGAAGGTGCTAGGTAACTAGAATAATTAACATATCACAAATTCTTCTCATTGTTAATGTTCGAATAACAATCGGTTAATTTATTATGGTCGGTAATTCCGCGTGGTAATTAACTTAGTCGGCGCAATATATCAACTGATGGCGAGAGAGAATAATACTTTCTCTCGATGTTTGAATATAGTTGAGTTCAGTGTTTCGATAGAGCGGTTATGAACATTGAGCACTGTGTTTAAATCAGAAAGGAAATCATTATTCAGTTGCATTTTTTCGGCCTCTTTTTAATAAGCTTATTTATTTATTTATTTTTTTGCGAAAAAATAAATAGACGATGCATTTAGTTGAAGAATTAAGTCTTATTAAAAGGTAAAAAAAACAACAATTTATTTTCAAAAATCTTGAGGTCAAATTAAAAATATAGAGGTCAAATTAAAAATTTGGAGGTCAAATTAAAGCATGTATCACAAGTTAAAAACTTTAAATAAATTGGAATTGTAATCGCTGTTATAGTAATCTATATACATAAAAATGAATGTTTGTCTGTATGTCTCTCATGCTTTCCTTAACCGTTCATCTGATTGCGATGAAACTTCGACAATATATTGCTTATATTTACAGGATGGTTATAGGGATAGTACAATTATCTAAAATTTAAATAAAAATTGAATCTCAAGCGCATCTTTTTACCAAAGATTAATCTCTAAATAACTCGCCGAGGAGACAATAGATTCTGTAGAAATGCTAAATCCAAGTTAAAGATAATATTTTGTAGCGATAGTACGCAAATGTCGTCCAAGTCATTCTCAAAGGTAACTACTTTATTAGAGATTATGCGAGAAAGTTTTGGGGAGAACAATCTTGGGGGTCTTATATTTTAATTAAATTTTAGCGTTTTCACAGTTACCACCCAAAATATTGTAGTACAAATAATTTTGCACCATCTTAGTTTTCCAAAAATTATCTTTTCAACTATATTAAAGGTTTTATGGTGTAAATATGATTTCTATATTTAATCAATTTTAAAAGAAAATATTTTAATCACATTTTCTAAAATTAAATTAGAGAATTTTGAATGAACGTTAAACGAGTCATGATATACAATAAATAGTTTCTTGCATTACCATTCTGAAAGAACACCAAGTTTTATAATTCCAAATAAATAATAATAAACAAATCTTAGATATAAAAATGAATATTTGTTTGTTCGTATTTGATATACTGTCGTATCGTTCATCCTAGTTCGATAAAACATTGTAAAATTATTGATTGATTTCACTTAATATTATTATTTTCAGCGACAGCAACGCGCTGGTATCAATTAGTTTATAATAAATGTGTGTGTGTGATAAATGTTTCGAATTATTATTATTTTTGATGTTCATTAAGGTTTTTCTTAATGTTTTTTCCTGCTCTTCACATTGTTCGATTATTGATTTAAAAATTATACATATTCTTTACTTGTACGCTAATCAATGAGTTTTTTAAAGATTTTAGATCCGTTATTTTCTAGTCTTCAGTTTTTATTTCTTGCGATATTCTTTGTTGCTTTAAAAATCATTATCCATCCCTAGATAGAGATTATATGTTTCATGACAGTCAGTATTCATTTCCCGAATAAATAGGTTAAGTTGGCGCTATAATGCCTTACGAAAGCCACAAAATCATACTCGCCGATTTTATTTCATTTCATTTCTGTATTCTAAAGAGTCATGCAAGTTTTGACAGTAAAAAAATTGCCTTCTTTAAATATTCAAAATTTGAAAGAATAAATATTCTAATTAGTATATAATCTGTATAATTAATATTCTGTGAGAATAGTTAGATGTTATTATTCGCATTAATAATATTCCTACTCTAAGAATAAATATTATAATTTGTATATGATTTGTATAATTTATATTCTGTGAGAATAGTTAGATGTTATTATTCGCATTAATGATATTCCTACTCTAAGAATAAATATTATAATTTGTATATGATCTGTATAATTTATATTCTGTGAGAATAGTTTGATGTTATTATTCGCATTAATAATATTCCTACTCTAAGAATAAATATTATAATTTGTATATGATCTGTATAATTAATATTCTGTGAGAATAGTTAAATGTTATTATTCGCATTAATTACATTCCTACTCTAAGAATAAATATTTTAATTTTCATCTTTTATAATATTTTTAATAGCTTATTTTAATTAATTTTTTATCGAAAATATGGATGTCACAACAAATACCTGAGATTCTGTGCGAAATTCTCTAAGTAAAATTTAATTTTAATCATATTTTAAAGATATTTTAGATTTCAATGATATGATTATCCAAAAATTCCATACTTATGATTACGTTATGTTCTAATTTTTTATAATATTACTAGACTTCCGATAAAATTGTTTTTATGTTCACGTTACGCTGCAAGAAAGGCGGTTTAAAACTTTCTATTTTTTTACTTTTTAAATACATCCCACAATTTATGATTGTAAATATTATGGAATTTTAAACTTTATATTTCACAGATAATTTCTAAATAATTATCAATGATCTATGAATCAATTTTTCAGCTAAATATATGTATTATTTAATAAATATGAACTCTAAAATTACTAAAATGTTTTACTTTTTGCGGGAACCAATAACTATACAAAATTCAGAAGAAATGAGTGAAAAATCTATTACAAAATTTTGTCCTTGAAAACAGGAATCATGCAGAGCTAAATTATTTTATTCATTTATAGCAGTACGATCAGAAAATTCTGTTAATCACACTTGTAAAGAACGGAAACGGCAGAAATAATTCTAATAAAAATCGTTGCACAACAGAGAGTTAAAAATCGTTTGGTTTCGAACAATAGCCAAGCATTTCGGTCTGAAGTAGTTAGGAAAACTTTTTTCGGCTCTCTATCATTTGGATTGTTCATTAAAACACGGATGTGAGTATTACGGAAATTTCAGTTTTGTTTTAACTATTACTTCGCTATTATTCGCGATTTTATCTCGGAGCATTTTGTGTCTGAGGCGGAGATCAAAATTGCTCTGAGGATTCATCGTTGGATTATTTTAAAACCTTAAAAGCGGATCTCTGATGATAAATTTCCTTTCATTGCCGACATGTTCACAGCGCCGATCGATAGGAAGGATAGATGACTCGATTTATCAGAGCAGTGAGCGTGCATTAAATGTGTTTTGATTAGTTTCAACTGGCACGCTACATGTATCTTATTCAGAAGATGGATCCGAAACTCGTTCATGAAGAAATAGTTAGGAGTTGCCTGACAGATGGGAGTGTTATAGATCTCAGTGAAGAAAATTGCTTTGTTATACGATGAATTACTCATTGTATTTCGCCATAAAGCTGTTTTAATCAGAGAATATAATGCTGCCGTGTCTTTTCTAATGGTGTCTTGAATGCATGCATGTTGAAATCCATTGTTTGAGCTCTCTCTATGTATACATAATTATACATCAATTTAATTTAAAAACCTAATTAGGCTTCTATTTTTTTTAAATCTAAAATTCGTCCATATTATCGTATTTGTCCATATATCCATATTATTTTCTTATTTCCATATCCAAATTCCATTTTTTTATTCAATTACTAACTGTTACCCGGCGCGTTGCTGCAGCAGAAGAAATAATCTTGGAAATATCGTTTGGAATTTGAAAATTATCTTGTTTAATTAAAAGGGATATTTTTTTCTTGTCCGCAATGAATACATTTATTGAAATTGCATTTATTCTATTTTTATTATTCTATTCTACAAATTTTTATGCATTAGATTTGATCTAAAAATTTTTTTTTAAAAAATTCGAATCTCAACCTTATCTATTTACCAAGGGTTCATCTCCAAATAACTCGCCGAAAAGACAATAGATTCTGTAGGAATGCTAAATCCAAGTGAAAGGTTAATATTTTGTAGCTATAGTACTAAAATGTCGTGCAAGTCATTCTCAGAGATAACTTTATTACAGATTATGAGAGAAAGTTTTGAGAAGACCAACACTGTGGGTTTAAAATTTCAATTAAATTTTAGCGTTTTCCGCAGTAACTACCGAAAATATTGTACTACAAATAATTTTGCACCATCTTAATTTGCAAAAATTATCTTTTCTACTATACCAAGGATTTTATGGTATAAACATATTTTCTAAGTTTAATCAATTTTAAAAGAAAATATTTTAATCACATTTTAAAAAAAATTAAACTTGAAAATTCTGAACGAATATTAAACGAATTCCGAGATATAATAAATAGTTTTTTCGTTACTATTCTGAAAAAGCACCAAGTTTTACTTTTCTAAAAGAATACACAAATCTAATAAATAAAAATGAACATTTGTTTGTTGGTATTTTATATGCTGTCGTACCTTTCATCCAATTTCGATAAAACATTGCCAGATTATTGATTGCATTTAATATTATTTTTTTTCGGCGGCAGCAACGCGTCGGGTATCAGCTAGTTGGCTATAAAATATCATGTTGAAGCATTTTCTGACCCTCTGTTTCGTATAAGTTAAGGGGACGAATAGTCCAACATTAGAAATATTGCATTTTTAATTCTAACGTGGCTTCTTTTTTAAGGACTTTGTATTGATACATCGATTGATCAGAGAGTTTTTCAATTATATTATACATTGTTTTCAGTTAACTAAATGTCCCCCATCTAAAATATCCTCAAAATATCAATATGAAACAATAAGTTTGAAAATCGCCACAAAAAACAAATTGAAACAAATATTTATGTTTGTATTTAAATTTATGATTTCAACCATAAATTCAAATTAACTGAAAGTGAAAAAGAAATTTTCTATTTATATTTACAGCATGTCTATTTAAAAATCATCTTGATTATTAATTATATGTACGAAAACATGTTATTGCCTCATATTATGATTTAATTAAATCAAATTAGTATGAATAATATGAATTAATTGAATATTTTCTTTTGTCAGTCAAGAAATACTTTAAGTAATTATTTGGAATTATATTAAATTGAATAAATATACCCATCATAAATCATGTTGAAAAATATTTATTTCCTGCTTAAAAATAATGATTGCTTTACGAAAACACGTTCAGTTAATTAATGAATAACTCTTCACGACGTGCTTTAGAATTCGTCCATCCATTTGATCTAATGATTAATTGTTGACGCTCTAGACAAATGGAATTTTCGGAAGAACGTTTACACTAACTATAATTGTTTAGTAAGGTATAACAAGTATTTTAATGTTTTATTCTCTGGTAATTTCAAAACTAAACCGTAAATGTTATTTTTTTTAAAAAAAAGGAATGTATGTTTTCTATGAAATTTATTTCAAATTCCTCCGATAGTTTTGGTCGGTTAAAAACTTTATATGTCACAAAAATTGTTTGTCGATGTATTTTTCATATTCGTATGCGAAAATATGCATTTACATATTTACAGCATTACAAACAAACATTTGTTTGTTTTTTCCGAATTGTGTCACATTGATAATGAAGTCGTATTTTTTTTTTTTTTTTCAGAAACTGTAGATTGCAATTTTAATGAGCTTTGAAATTTTAACATTAATTTAAAAGTTTAAAGAATGGAAAAGTTCAAAACTCACGCTAACTATTCCATATTCTTTGAAAATATTCCATATATTTACTTTCGTATAGTCAAAGTAAATTAATGTTTTTAGAAATGGGAGAAATTTTAGCCACTTGCAACTGTATGTTTCTTAATATAAATACATAATTGCATATGTTTACTTGACATAAATGTACAGTTTCCAATAATTTCCTATTAAGTTACACTGATAATCATTTAGTAGAAAAACTATTGTAAACCGTAATTCAACAAAAAAAAAATATTGTTTAGAGATTATCATTTGAAGTATTTATGCTTAAAATTCAATATTTCGTAGACAGCTGTTTTGTACTGGAAAAAGGCATATAAGAAATGAATATGGAATTGAATTATTTTAGAGATAAATTAGCTTACATTTATGCATGGGTATATGCTGGATTTAAAATTTACTTATTTCATACACATAAAGAGTTAACTAATAAAAATGGCTTGAAAATCTCGCTATAAAGTGAGAAACAAAAAAACCTTAATTAAATATTTAGAATTTCTCATTGTTGAATGTATACAATACTCAACCCTGTGAAACGATCGTTTAGTAAGAAATATGTCAACCACTTTATCATTAGTTTTTATATTTAAGAAAACAGGAAATGGCAAAAATGAAGTATAATAAGCCACCTGTCACCGTGATGTCGAAATCTTTCTTATTTTTCAAAAACAAATCGTCTGTTTAAAATGCTTTTCCTCAAGTTTAAAAGTCAGCTTTATCCCGGAACAAACATTTGTTTAATGAAACGATGTGAGTATAGTGACTCAGAGGAAATTGTAAAGAATAGTTTAAACACAGGTGGAAGTTTTATTATTAATACGCAGACAGACTATGTTCTAAAAAAACATGAAATAATAATGATATAGGAAATTTAAAATGTCGAAAAAAATAGTTAATATATATTATGTCGCTTCTGAAATGATTATGGGGTGCTATGACTATTTTTCAGTAAACAGCTGGACATTATTTTTGATATTTCAGAGTAATCCGCTGCTCATTATTTTTGATATATCAGTGTAATCAGCTGCTCATTTTAGTGTTGTATATATTACATGCTACACAAAATATGGTAGATAATGTTAAATTTTTGGATAAATTGTTTAAAAATTAAAAGGGAAAAGAATTTTTTAACCATAAGGTTAATTGTTGTTTTAAGATTCTATTTTCTTTTGATAAAGAAATTTCATTTACGCATTTAATTTTTAGGTATTTTATAAGAGGTCCCTGTGTTGTCATTTGTTTGGTATCTTTTTACCTTGCTTTGAAGTTTTAAGATTGTTTGTCTTTTACTTCATTTTCTGTGTTTTTATAAGTCCATCAAAATTCTTTTATTGTAAAAGTTATCATGCAAATATTCGTTAATGCTGCAATCTGACTGGGTCATCTACAACCATGTGAAATATAATTACACATCGTTAAGATACAATTCATTTTCTAATCCCTTCTTCATATTCTTATCGTTCAAAAACTCATAAATTTATATAGGAAAACACCACTAAAAGAAAAAAAAAAATTCAAAAAATTACAACTGCAATATGTTCAAATCCTTTATTTGTAAGAATTCTCACGAAGAAAAATTATTGAACAGCTTTAAATTTTTGCATCAATTCTTTCCCCAGAAGTAGGGAATTCCAAAAATGTATCGAAAATGGCTTCAGTGTCTTCCAGCTAAGGAAATTCGGTTAAAAAATGTCCCCTTCGGAATAAATATTTGGAGAAATATATTTCTCCCTTTAAGCGGCAAACGGCTCGTTTGCCGAAGGAGCTTGGAATGTGATATCGAATACTAAGTAAACCATCGATTCCGTATCCTGACAGTTGAATAATGATAAATTCTCATCAACTAAAGCGTGTTCAGCGGATACACGAAATATCCGGGAAGCCTGACATGCAGCGCTAGAAATGGGATGGCTAGCCGGTCAGCGAAAAATTGTTAGCTGTCTTGTCGAATAAAACAGATTCTTTGTGTATGTGTGTGTGCATTTTTTTGTATCTTTTTTTTGGGGGGGGGGGTTGAGGAGATAAGTTGAATATGAGACTTGTTTCCATTTGTTTGATAATAAAGCAGAAGTGTTTAAAGATTAATCTTTTTTTAAATTAATTTTTTGTACTTTTTTTTGGGGGGAGGGGGTGGAGTGCACAGGAACTAAGCTTAATCTGAAACTGGTTTCCCTTTGTTTGGTGATAAAGATAAATTTTTTTTAAAAATTATATTTTCTTTTTTCCATCGCATTCCAGTATTAGAAACTAACATAGTAGTTTTAACATTAGTTGGAATACAAAAAAAATATGAAATAGAGTGAGGATAAGTTGAAAACCCTTGTTAATTTCTGCATAGCCTTTGGAATGATTCTATATATTTCTTTTCGAGAAATTAAACTTGACACGGGCTGTTAAAGACGGTTGAAATGCTCAGAAGTTTAGAAATCAGTAAGTTTTTTATTCGAATTAATAGGCCAAAATTGAAAATGTTATGGTCATGATCCGTTGAAAGATTAATTAAAGGTATATATATTTTAAAAATCACGAAAATTAAATTTCTTATAAAACAAAACTGACTTAAGAGTTAGAACTATTTTTATCGAACAGATGTTTGTAGAAAATTGCCGAAAATCCTTAAATGTTTAATCAAAAACATCGTAAAAAATTTTCATGTTTATTAATGGGAAATTTTCGATTTAACATTTTAAATATCTCAATAGATCGGAAAAAGGATCCATTATATTCTTATTTTGTGAATAACACGAAGTTATTTTGCTTGCATCAAAAACAATTTTTTTGCTGCTGCCATTTTTCCTTACCGCTTGTTTATTTAATGTATTCTCTTGTGTGGGTGAAACGTAAATCGACAAATTAGATGTTCAAGTTTTACACTAACAAAAGTTAATACTTTAATCGCATTACATTTTTATCTGTCCTATTTAAACTTATTAAATGAAAAATTACCTGAAGAGGGCCAGAATTGTATACTTGTTTTGGAGTTTTCCATGTTTTCCAGTTCAAACAAAGTAAAATTAATACGATAACAACAATTCCTTTCAATTGATATCTCTATTAAAATTTTATTGATATGTTATGTTAAATTTTTGTTGAGATGTTTGTTGTATTAAAAATTTGTATTAACGTTGCACTGAGTTCTGATATATAAATGAGTTAATAAACAGAAAACGTACGTTAATTAAAATTTCAATGCCGGGATTTTTTTTTATTTTAAAAGATGATACGTAAGGAAAAAAGATGAACCTGAAAAACAAGAAATATTCTAATAATGACTACAAATTTATTAGCTTCTATAATTTAGCGCACATTTTTATAAAATATAATAATCTGTTTGAGCTTTTTTGTTGTTGTTGTTAATTTGTTGTAACTTTTCCTGTGCAACTACATTCACCTCCAGTATCACTATTGAAACGCTCCCCCGTTTGGAAAGGACGCTACTTTTTAAGTGAGATTATTTATTTAGAAAGTTCGCGCTTTGCTAGTGGGAGGGAACAGCAAACACGTACGCCATTACAGCGCGTAATTCTAAGAAGCGACTAAAATGTTTCTTCCGTCTCATTTCTCATGCTGCATAAACTGATTTTTCCACCTATACAAAAACTTTATTTGCCTCACTTTTCTCCTCGAATGCACAACACACTTTACAATTTTCCCCTTCTTTTTTTTACTTATTTCTTTTTCTTTGTGTTTCTCGAAACAAAAAGAAGTAAACAAAAAGTGGTCAATTTTTAGAAGCATCTGTTTTGTTGCGCTTTGGGAAAAATTTATACAGAGAGTAATTCCTCAAAGGCTTAGCGTGCATTACCGTTCTGAAAAGTACGTCTTCTTTTGTTTTCCGCCAAGACGCGAGATTTCAGTCTCGAGTGTCTTATATTTTGTTGCGAGAAATGAAATCGTGATGGCTAACGTTCTCGGCTATAAAGAGAGTTTAAATATTTGATCGTCTGCTTTCTTTTGTTGCACGAGGAGACAAAATGACTAACGGTGGCAAATTCTAAATATTTCTATACTTTGTTGAATTCGAAATCTTTCTGGACTTCCTTTTATGATAAGATAACTTTTTCATAAGGCTTATCATGAATAGTATTCATGGAGGTTAGCATATATTAATTTTTAACGATGTCAACATATTTAGAAGAATCCTATTCTAAAATAAAATAATATTTTTTTAATTCGGTCATTAATGAATCTTCCAAAGATTAATTTTATGAGTACATACTATACATTTATTTATTTATTTGACGAGTTGTTTCCATTTTTGTTATTTTTGGACTGTTTCTTCTTAAATTTAACTGCATCTGATTAAAACAACTACTTGTTGCCATTTTCACATTAAAATACAAATGCAGTTTTGTATAGTAACCATTTCAAACGTAGTGTTTTCTTTTATGCAAGGTTTTAGCACTATCATATGGTGTCAGTTTACTTTTCTCTTCTTCATGCAAACATTAACCACTTGACATACGAATTTACTTAACTTTCTAATTAAATGACGAATTTAATAACTTCCTAATTGGAATATTTACTACTATTTTAATTCTTGTTATATTAAATACGTTTCAAGTGACTTTTTTTATTTAATATTTTCCCCTGAATTGCAGATTAAAAATTAAAAATTCAATCATTCGATGCGCATCTCAGACACGTCATTGTATACGAAGGGGTTAATTCAGCTCTAAAATTCAATGATAATCCGAGAAAAATAAAATATGCCCCATGTATTTACATAAACAAGTCAAACGATGGTGCATTTAGTCCTTTTTGTCAGAAGATGGGTTTACCCTATATACTGAAATGAAGTTATAAATAAAAAGAAAACAACCTAAAATGAGCAATTCCAATTCCAGTAACGCAGTTTCCTTTTGGACCTCCACGAACTCGCCCACAAAAGTGACCTCTAATTCCGAAATGCAAACCCATTTCACTGTGAAGGAAATTGATGGGTCTGAAACCGTTACATGGTCTCGGCTTGCCTTCGTGGGCAGTCATTTCGAGAAAATAACGTAATCATCTGCTCACCGCCTGCAATTATCCATCACTTCCGACCTGCTGCTCCTACTAACCATCTGCCTTTTTGTGGCTGAAAATGGATGCGAAATCAAAAAAATAATAAATACATTGCAGCTAGTTTAGTCACGTAATTCCGATTGCTCTGGGCAGTCGTAGCTAGGAACATCTATACTGACATAATAAAAATGTAAATCTGTCAGACGATTTTTTCCAACTTGTTTTCGAAAACTAGTTAACTGATATGAACCATATCTGCTCAGTTATTGCAGAAATTTTCTTTAATTCTTTAGCTCTTCTATTGAAATTTTGGAAATAACTTCCTTCTAAAGTTGCTTCTTTAAAATAGGTTGCTATTATTGTAAAGAATTTAGTGATATGTGATATTTGCGTAGAATAGCTGGATTTATGTTGATGATCATAGGGTTCATAAGGATCTAATGGACATATGATTCAAAGTAATTAAAGTGAACTGTGTACATTTCAAAATATTTTAGAATTCTTCCTCGAATTGAAAATAAATTTTTTTTGTTTGAATATTTATGGTGGCAAGTGTGATGAAACGATATATTTATATTGGTTTGATTCTTAAGGAGAAAAAATCATTAAAGATTCTTATTTATGATTTTTTACTGGTAGTATTTTGCATTTTCGGATCAAAAAGGAAAAATTTCATTCAAATACAATTTTCTTATACTTTTTACCATGACAGAATTTATTTCAGATTATTCTGAATCGTCATTCTTATTAATTATTCTCTCTTACTAGCACATCTGGTTTTTTTTTTAAATATAATGATTATTATGACGAAGTATTATTGATTTATTTTTTATTCTCTAATAGTTATAGAGGGGACACGAAATTAACTTACAAGTTTTAAAATTTCATTTCCTGTTGTTTGCATAAATTCACCACTCTTGCTGAATTTACAGATACAATCATTTCCTTTAAAGCACGTCTTATTATTAATAAAGACTTAACAATATTTACAACAAATTTTTCTCGGTTCCTTATAATTCTAGTTGAATGTATTAGAGTTTGTATCAAAGAAACAACATGTTTATATATTTGTGGAATCTATTTTAGTAATTAGTTTTCTGCTACACATATTCTTTTCTGAACTTTCGAATGTTATCAATTTTATACTGAAGATTTATGCAAATATTTACTATTTACGCGAGAAACTGAATTCAGTTTATGTATTTTAACGAATTACCGTGACGTTTGTTGTGTTCGATTGTTGCTGAATTCATAAACAGTTAATATGTTGAATTTCGATCAAGAAATTTAATAATATTAGACTTTTGAAATATGTCAATGATTAATTTTTAAAAGGAAACTCTTTGAGACTTGCGAATCATCAATATGTTAATTTAGTTAATTAATAGCGTTTAACTTTTCTTATGTGATTATGATTCATGTTCTTTGTTTTTTTTTTTAGAAAAAAGTTAATTATGTTTCTGCTGTTAAAAAGAATGGAAGTTTTAATATAAATTGTGTTGCAATTACTAACTTAACTGATTCATAATTTGTATTGAAAAAAATGTCATTTTAATAAAAATACTAAATTTTTCAGTGCATTTATTAAGAATGTGAACAACCTGTTAGTAAATATCGAATATTTTGAATGGTAAAATGATATTAGAATCGATTATTATTTTATCAATAAACCTTACGATGTATGCAATGTAATGGTTGAAATACAAATATAATTTCACCTATATCCTCCTATAATTAGAAAATATTAATTCATGGAAAATGCAGTTTATAATTTTTTATTTATAATTTTTTATTTTTGGTTTATTGCATTTACTTGATTACTTTTTTTAAAAAATATATTGAATATCCCAAGTATTACCCAGTTATAACATTCATTAACAGACTATATAACAACTGTTATGATTAATTACGATATGAATGTGTTGAAATTTGCTTTAAATAAGCCTAAACTAATCAATATCTATAAAAAATGTTTTTATATTTTCATTTATGATTTATATTTTTTCTTTCTCTTTTTAGGTAAGTTGAAATTGTTGATTCAAGAAAAGAAATGAAGAAATTTCTCAAACTGACAACGCACTAAGATTAGTTGTTGGGGAAAAGTCTTCATCTTAAGGTAGAAGAATTTTGTTTTTTTAAAAAAAAAATAATTGAAAGATGCTATTTTCATTTCAACAAAATATTTTGGGTAACGGCTTTGTTTTTTAATCGCCTTATTTCCATCCAATAGTTTTTTTAATCTCATAAAATTAATTGAATATAGTTTAAAGTGAATGCAGTTTAACCTATTTACTAAAAACATGGTGTGACGGTTTATGAAACCAAGTTTGCTGGAAATTTTAAAACCCTATAATGTTTAAATTAAATTTTAAAGTAAATCCGGATGAAGGGGAATTAGTAAATACTGAAGAAAAAGTGAATTAAACATCTGGTGAATTAATTCGGCTAATTTTAGAATATTTTTAACTCTGCTGTCTAATCCATAAAAATATTTACACTGGACATCAAAAGCCGTATTCTGAAAATATAGTTTTTAAAAATTTTTTACTCTAAGGTTTATAAAACGCAACTAAAAATATATTAAAATAACTTGTTTTTGTTTTAATTTAATCTCTAGTTTGAGATACGTGAATCTTTAGTTAAAAGTAAATAATATTTTAGACGCCAGGACTCCTACATGTCAAAATCTGTATGTAAATAGTTATGCATCTCCTTTTTAACTACTCTTGTGTTTTTACTTAATCGATGGTTTTATACTGTCAATAACGAATAATTAAAAATTGTCTCAAAACTAAATAGACTAAAAATTTCTTTAAACTGCCGGTCGATTAAAAGTTTGAAACTAGATAGAAAAACGCGGAATCGAAATGTATAAATATTAGGATCTAGACATACCCTAAAATAGCCATAGTGTTGCTTTACAACGGGACTTTCATATAACTGCACTAAAACAAACTAGACATACCTTAATTTTTTATCTTTACATCAAATCTTTGACCAAATTTCTCGAAAAATATAGTAAAAATTCTCTTATATTTATTACCAATGTATTAGAAGAAGGAATGGGTTAAATTTAAGTCAAAAATGTGTGTGAATTATATGAAATTGAAAGAATATTGAAATTGAGATAATTGTATATGAAACCCATTCTACGATAAATTAATTAGAAAACGATTGCATTTTTCAAAAGTTGAAAAAAAAACTAGCAAAACCAAAAAACATTAGATTCTTTAATTATTTTTATTTAGTATTTTTCTATTTAAAAGAATATATTTAGAATGTAATTGATAACCCAGAAATTAGTGAATCAAAAAAGCGTATGAATATTAAAAGATTATTTAATTAATTAATTTCTAATTTTGTTTCGTCTTTGCTTCCCAGATTCTTTTCCATATGCAAAAACAACAGTTAAAAGAATAAAGAGAATATCGAATAATGTGAACAGACTTAACTTAGCAAGAAAATCATAAACTTTCTTTAGCTGCTATTCATGAATTGTTTTAGAATCTTTCCAAGTTGAAAATTTCGAATATTTTCTTTTTACATGTGCTTAAAATTCATTTTATCTTATCCGGCTGAGAAAAGAGTATTTTTACCCTCCGCTGATTTTGAAATGTTTTGATTTTCAAAGACAGACTGTGGGAATAAATGCATTGTTTGTATTTAAAACATCATAGTTTGCAATTTAAAAGTGCCTTTTTCCCACCAGTCTTTTTTAAAAATTCAACTTCATCTTGTAAAAGTATAAAAATCGAATTTTCTTTTGTAGATGCTTTTTCAGCCTGAAAAGCTTTTAAATAAGTTTTGCTTAGTTCAGTAACAGTAAGTGGGAAAGTAAAATAAAATAAATGCAGTAGAGTAACAATAAGATAAACACTAATTTTAAATTGTTCGTATATATTTTACAAAAAATGTTACAAGATTAACAGCATCATTATTATTTAAATTTATTTATCCTTTATAAATTAATAGTTATCTATAACTTCTTCATTTGCTTTTTGTATTCTATATTTATTATTGTATTCTTTTTAGAATTGCATTCCATAATTAACTTCTAAAACAAGAATTCACTTATACAAGTATAGAAACACAAAAAAGACAAGCAGCTAGTTATTTGACTATTTGTTTAACTCTTAGTTCGTTAGAGTTGTCTGTCTTTATTTGATGGAGAAAACCACGCATATTTTTGAATCAAATTTTCAATCTTGAAACACACGAATTTCCAGTTACAAGACAAAAAAAATAGGATAGATGCAAACTATATCTCTGCATATTGTTAGATAACTAACTACTTGATCTGTCTACAGTAACGAATTGTATGAAAAACCAGATAACCACATCATAACAAGCCTGTTAGAACCAGCAAATCCTCTTCCCTCAATTTTTTTTAAACTTTTTCTTTTAAATACTCAAAGCGGTATCGATTATTAAGCTTGAGTTAACAATAATAAATAAATGCAGCTGGATTGCTTGAAAACCCAAACGATTAATTCTCCTTCCAATCAGATGCAAACGTGCATTGCCAATGCGGGGCAAGAGGATTTTGTCTGACCTTGAGCAGCGCTTCTCAGTGTTAAAAAATTTAAATTAGCTACATTGTACTGAAAGTCGTCTGAAGTAAACGGCCTCCAAGGAAAGTCGGCCTTGATGGCTGGCGGATCAAACATGGCCGTCAGTTACATGTCTAGTGGAAACGGTCCCATAAATCTTATGCCTTACCTGACGCGAGAGTTTTTTTTTCCCTCCCCTCCACTGCTTTTTTTTTTCTTTTTTTTTTTTTTGTCTAACCTCTGATTTCTGCTAGCACGTGAAGCTACTAAAGCTTAACGCTACGCTGACCATGCTGCTCGCTTAATGTCCGTCCTAGATAAATTAATGCATCGTAGTGTGATACCGCTTCTTTAATGTGAATGCGGTTTTATTTGATGGTGTGAATGCTGAAAATGCTTGGGCGCTTCATCCATTTTTTTTCCTTGCCTAAGACATTTTTTTTTACAGTTACCCCTCTAGATTTTTTTTATTTGGTTTTTACTTGAATCGCTCGGTCACAATATCTGGTTTTTAATGGAGATGTTTTTTTTTATACTTTTAAATATTTGTAAAATTTCTTGCGCATATCATTGTATTAACTTTTTAAAGTCTAACAGGTTCTATTTCATGCCCATCATAGCATGCATTATTTGGACATGTAGTATAGAGTTAGATTATATTAAATTAATAGGAATTATAAAAATCCCGTTAATTGACTCTTATTATTCATTAAAACAGGATGGCTTTTTTCTATGTAGAGTAAAATGTGATGAAGAAAATTCTTCTGAATATACTTTTCTGAAATTGAACTAGGGGCTGATATTTATTAAATTTCTAATATATGCTATTTATTGTTTAATTAAAAACTTAAAAATATGGATCATTTTATTCAAATTTATATTACTTTTTCAAGTCAGGATAAAACTTAAGAAATATGACAATCTGATAGTTTAGGATAAAATATCCGTACGTTCAGTCCGCTCCCCAACAATTCGAGGATGTGGTAGTCTGGTAGGATAAAACATAAGAAACATGAAAATCTGATACATAAGGAT
>JAPMOQ010006205.1:923524-941475 GCA_026543055.1 Argiope trifasciata
TGTGTACACTGAAAATGTATTTAATATCATGGCACCCGCGTGTATATAAGTGCGATTCTTTAAAAAATTGTTTTAAAATTATTCTTAAAGAACTGTTAAAACTGAAGAACACTTGTACGAAAATAAAACTGTATCTTTGGAAACCTCATTTTTCCTCTTTTGAAGAGTTATAAAAATAGCTTATACGTAATATGTTCCGAAGTTATCGAGGAGAAACGTTAAAATTTAAATTAAATATTCATAAAAAAAATTCTTTGTAAGTATTGAAGATCCTAATTTCCTTAGTACTAAAAAGATAGTTGTTGTTCCTACAGTCTGCTTTGTACAGCACTTTGAAAAGAAGTTTCATCAATCATTTCGCATCAAACAATTAGCAGGTATTATCTGGTTTATCAAAATTATCAGATTTTAATTGAACAGAAATTTGTTCTAAATCATAAACCCTATTCACTAACCAATTAAAATCCCGTTCTCTCTATTGTGAATAAATTTGGTGAATGAATGAGTCCACCAATATGCATGCAAAAGCATGTTTGAAGGTGCATGGAATTATAGCTTTTAATATTGAAATTTGGGATAGATTTAAAAGCCAAAGGTCACTTGGACACACTCAAGTTTCTTAAGTTGTTCTTTTTACTAATTAAACTAATAACGAATGCTTCAAACATTCGTTCTTAGTTCAATTATTACCTTATGATGTAATCTCATTACAAGGATGTAATTAATAGTTTTCTATTTAAACAAATTAATGTCTATGATCTAAAAAGTTTGAGAATACCATAGTAGATAGTATTAGGCAAATATACCTAAGGATTTAGCGGTTAATTGCATGTAAAATATCATAAAATTTTGGTCAAATTTCAGAAATACTAGACGTTTGGAATTTATTATTTAACTAGCTGGTACTCGGCGCTTTGCTGCTGCCCAAGAAAATATTATTAAGTGCAATCAGTCAATAATTTGGCGATGTTTTGTCAAAATAGGATGAACAGTACGACAGTATATAAAAAACGAACGAACTAACAAATATTCATTTTTATGTAGTAGATTTGTAAAGCTTGGTGTTCTTTCAGAAAGGTAGTAAAAGAAGCTATTTATTGTATCTCGTGATTCGTTTCATATTCGTTCAGAATTTTCAAGTTTAATTTTTTTTAAATGTCACTAAAATATTTTTTTTTTAAAATTGATTAAACATAGAAAATATATTTATACCATATATCGTTTATACAGTTTAAATAATCATTTTTGAAAATTAGGATGGTGCAAAATTATTTGTTCTTCAATATTTTTGGGGGTTACTGCCAAAAACACTAAAAATTAATTAAAATTTAAAAACCCACTGCTGGTCTCCCCGAAATTATCTCGCATAATCTGTCATAAAGTTGTTACCTCTGAGGCTTGCAGGACATTTGCGTACTATAGCTACAGAATATTAAACCTTTAACTTGGATTTAGCCTTTCTACAGAATCTGTTGTCTCCTCTGCGAGCTATTTGGGGATTAACCCTTGGTAAATAGATGCGGTTGAGATTCGAATTTTTTCTATTTAATTTTAGATAATTGTATTATCCTGTAGATGAAAGCAAAAAGCTGACGATAAAATGGCCAGGTTTTGAACTTTGCTTAATCAAGAGTGTTCGAAGAAAAATAGATAACAAAACTGGCTAGTCCAATCACAGCCCGCCGTAGCTGTTTGAAATATTAATTGCGCAAAGAAAAAGCATTTTTGGACATTTCTTTTTCTCTAATTTGTTTAACGAAGCATTCTTAAAAAAATTAAATCCGAATAAAGAGTAAGTAGAAAGAAATGGGAAAAAAAGAAAGGAAAAATTTTCCACTTTTCATAGTTCCTAACCCCTTATTAGATTTTATTTTATTTTTTGATGGTTTGGTCCGTTTGCATCGACTCGACAGCGTCTGCTTGAATAGTTTTAGAAAATATGTTCATAAAAAATAGTATTCACGCATTTTTTATTCTATAAATATTATTTTCTTGCTTAAATACTTCGATCCTGGTGGCGTTATTTAATTGTAAAAATGATCCCTTTTGCTCTTTTAATCACTGACTTTTTTTTGTCCGTTTATGTTATTTTTGGCTCTGCACACTTTGCTACTTCATTTCTTTCAAGATATAAAACTATCTTTAAATCCTCATTTTGGTGAAAATTTTCGAAACTTGTTTTATTTATCTTCTTTATCGATCGTACTTTTAAATTTTCAAAAAGTCTTTGTTCATTTTTTTTTTGTATTTCTGCTATTAGTTCACACTCTCCCTATATTTATTTATTTATATACCTTGTTCAAATTTTCTATTGTCATAAAATAATTTTTATTCCTCCATTCAAGCTGAAATAAATTTTTTAACTCCTAGTGGATAACACTTGATGTTAAAACAGTTTTTTTTTTAATATTTATTCTTGAATTAAATTGAATTGATTTTTAAGGCTTTAAATAGAGTTTTAGGAGTTTGTACTGAAAATTGAAATCAAAAGGTAGTAGCTCAATCGGTAAAATGCAAGGACTCAGTATTTTCAAGGTGAAGGTGAAGAATGAGAATTCAATTCTAGCGAACATCAATTTTTTTTTTCATACATAATCATTTTTTGATGATTATTTAATAAAAAGTAACTAAAATAAAGTTTTATGCTAATAAATTCGTTCGTACAATTATTTTCTTATTTTGGAACAATAAATTGTTTAAAATATGGATTTGAATTTCCTTTGACTTTTTTTTAAATTTATTTCTAGCATATTAAAATAAAAGCCGAATGTAGAGTGGAAATTTTCACCACAATTTTTAAGTAAATTACCTAGAATTTCGAAGTCCATACGTTTTTTATTAAAATTACGGGGGTCTTCTCAGTTTTGTATCCCACTGCAATTGAAAACATGTATGTTTCATTAAAATTTTATATATTTAGAGAAAGGGCCACTTGCTTATCAGATACCGTAAAAAATTTATATTATCTTCCTTTTTTGTTTATTCGTTGTTCTTTGTGTTTTTCCATTTACACTGTAAGAAAGCACCCCACTATTTTAATCAAATTTTAGTTAATATTTTAATTTCAAAGATTATATTTTGAATATTTTATCTGTTTATAATTGAGAACCTATTTATCATTTACCCGATTTTTTTTATGAGATTAAAGTTACATCCAAACTGGTTCTCTAATTTTTACTGAAATTGATTGCTACTCAATCAATTTCAGGATGAATTTCATTAACGAAATTGTGCTCAATCCAGAATACTAGGTACCTTGGTATTTTAAAAGAGTTGGAACGGGGGGGAGGGGATGTGGATTCAAATTTATTTAAGGCACGTTTCAGGTTTGTACTTCGGTCAAAATCATTTCCACTTGAAATATGAATTACGCCAGGGCTGACGAAGAATTAAAAAAAAAAAAAGCGTCTTCCATTAGTATGGGATTATTTTTAATTCCCATACTGAACCCTAGGGCTTCTGTCACTCTTCCTCGACAAATTAAGCACAGTAATGTGTTATTTGAAAAAGATCCAAAAATGCCATTTCATCAATACTAATTAGTGTCTGAAAGTATTAGATTCCAAATCTCGGTTTTAGAGCTTGAATTTGGCTCATGTAATTTACAGTTACAATGTGCCAGTGGATAAAACTATCTTTCAGAAAGAGAAATTTTTGCTTCTTTTAGAAATGTCACTTTTTACAGTTTGAATCGCATGACACTTTATATTCTTTCTGCACTGAAAAACCTCTTTTAATGCTGAAGCAGATGAATCGTAGAGTGAATTGGGATAATTTTTTCGAAGCAATACGATTTCATTGCGTTCTGAAGGCATTCATTATCTATCCAAAGGTTCCTCATTGGTTATCTTTACTTGTATTGATGTATCCAAAATACTAAATGAATAGATATTTTATTATAAGTTCAGATTTTTCATGCGATTCTTTCTACAATGTGAAAATCATTCATTATCCTTTAGAAAACCGAGCATCATTATATGCTTGATTTAGAAGCGAGTGAAGCAAGATGATGGGATAACGAAAACATTGAATGCTTACCATAATTTTTGAGTACTTGTATTTAACTTGAGATGTTTCATATTTGTGAAGATTTATGATAAATTTTTCCCTCTGGTATTCTAGAGTTTTCAGATTTTTACCACTTGATAATAATACACTGTTTAAGCACTTTCTCTTACTATTATTTGATTGATTGATTAAAATTTAAATTTCATATTGGAGATACTTTGTACTGGTGTGTTTTCAAAAAAAAATATATTCCAAATGTATGTTTTTACTAATTGGTTTTTAAAAAGTTTTCATTTTCAAGCTGTTTGTTTTAAAGCACTATATATTCTTGAAAAATCGAGAAATCTGTCGCTTCTTTGAATAGTAATTGTTCATATCAACTTTTAGAGAAAAATAATAGAATATTCTTTAAAACAAATTTACGATTTTTCTAGCAATTGCCCACTTTTCCTGAAAACTTTACTTATTACGCATTAATTGCAAATAAAGTGAGGTATTTTACTTGTAAAGTTTGTAAACTCTGAATACTTTAATTTTTATCAATTGCTGATTCTTGCGCTGAATATTTGAATTTTTATAAATATTGTCCTCAATATTGCGACCAAAGAACGAAATTTTTATGAGAGCATATATATATTTGTTTGGAACTAAGAGAATAATATCAGATTTCCTTACAAAATATTATTTTTTGAAATACTTCTTGAATTCCTTTTAATTTATTTGATTTCCCTTTAAAATAATAATAAAAATTCTTATCCTAAATAAATTTACTGCCTTCAAAATCGGATTTCTGTTTGAGCAATTTATAAAATACAAAATTTTAAAAAATCATACTTGAGGACTTGTAAACAGAAATGTTTGTGTATACAATGTGCCTGTTATGTTGAGAATTTTTTCAAAAAATAAATTAATTTAAAATTTTTGATTAAGGAATTTTAAAACTCTCTTGACCCCTATCTGCTTTCTTTATAGTAAACCTTATTTTAACTCTTCAAAATTTGTTGACTTAGCATATTAAACTAATCATTCTGTGTAGTAATTCGATATTTATTAGTTTTTTCACTGATTCAGTTGAAATGCTTCAAATAATTCGATTAAAAGTAATTTTAGAAGATAAGAAACAAATTATCTTTAATTATAATTTAATTTAAAAGAATGTATTTTATTTTACAAAGTTTCATTTGCTGTTGAAATAAAACCAAACAATTCTGAAATATAATTACTAAAAAACTAAAAAACACATAAAATTGAAATTCAATCACAGTTTTCCCAATATAATAATTTTTTTAATTGCTCAATATTTTTTCTGTTAAAGTGATTGAAATGTTTGTCTTTTAACTATTTAATAATGCATGAATTTTTTTGATAAAATTCTAATCACTGGTTAAGAGCGAAATAAAAACAATAAAACTTTTGAAAACGATTTTCGTAGCACTATACAATGTTAAACGTTTAAATTATCTTTTTTTACAACATTAATTTCATGAAGAGTTTAAACATAATAATTGGATAGTGTGGGCTTTTGTAAAAATATTCTTTTAAACACTGCTTTCGAATAAAGGATATTTATTGATAAAAGTATTTAAAACTATGTTTACAGAATTGAAATAAATAATTAGCCCCAAATATCAGAATCTGTCAAAACAAAAACGCTTTTGTAATAAACTTTCACAACATTTGTTATATCAAATTAACGTTGGAATTTTAAAAATAATAAATGCAAACATGCCAGTAATTTTGTTGGTTTTTATTTCAATTACTTTAACTCCTTAGAAGAATCAAAGCCCTAATCAGACACTTTCAAAAGCGGTTTCAAGCTGAGAAGCTGACATTTTTTTTTTTCTTTTTTGTACTTTCAGCTGTCTTGGAGAGAGTTTTGTACACAATGCAGCGTTACGATTGAATTAATTAATTCCGAGCGTTAACTTAATAAGGGGGGGGGGAAGCAAGGTAGCAGAAAACATCAAAAAAGAAACCGCGTTCTTAATAATTCTTGCTAAGCTGTTTTATTTGGACGTCCAGAAATTAAATCATTTGAGAAAAAAAGAATAAAAACTAAACCAGAAAATGGTAGCTTACATAACTCAAACAAAAGCACTTAGAGTTGAAAAATATTCTAAATTGTTTACTTTGACGCTGCTTTAATTTATTAACTACGATGTTTTAGAAAACAGGGAGGAAAAAGTATCGAGACATATTTTAATCAAGTGATTTAACTACAGATACGGCACAAAGTAAATGTGGCCAAAGAAGATTAATAATTTTTTTTTCATTCCTTAATGCAAATTTATGGTCCGTGCGTGCTGGGATCAGTTCTTTTATCCACTATTAAAAAATTAAAATAATTTTGCTTTTTTTTTAACTTCTAGTTTTCTTTCTATCTGCTATACATGCATTTGTTTCCAATTTCTTAGTGGATATTTAAAATATAAGTTATGGATTGTAATTTTTCATTTCCTTTGAGTGTTTTAAATGTGGCTGAAACGTAGAATTTTATTTTTTAAACCTATCAAGACCTTAATTGCTTTTGTTTGATAGTTAACAGCTACTAATGTAGAAACTGGTGTTTTATAATCACTGGAGGATGCAGTTTAGTTGGTTTTAGGTGTTTAAGTGGTACTAATTTCGAACTTTTCAATGAGCGTAAGATATATTTTGAACTATATATCTTAATATTGTTTGAATCTACAATAATACTTCGGAGTTACGCAGTATTTGGTACCAAAGAGAGCTGCATAAATCGGGAAGCCAACAAATAATTGTTTATAGTCCATTTTTTTAAAGCAATACAAGAATTGTTTTCTCATCTTCCTTGTCAATTGCTGTAGATGATGGACTCCTGTTTGGAAGAAAATTGTATTATAAAGATATTTTCCCGCATTTTTGTCCAAAATAGTACATATTGAATGAGACTTTATTAAATACAAAGTGAGATCTCTTATGTGACTCTCCACGTAGGGAGCTCTTATCTATGGAACTCTTAAGTCAATTCCTATTGCCCTTGCTAAACTATAATGACTAATTCTTGTGCAGTCCAGTAAACCTTATAACATTTAAGGTCAGTTTAACGTTTATATATATATATATGGGATGCATATGTCCCATTTAAAAACATCATTGGAACGCATACGACCCACCACAAAAGTTGCCCCTATTGTTAATTTTTGTTTTTATTTATCGGAATATAGCTATTTATACTTTATTTGACCCATTAGAACCCTAAATTATCTTAATTTTGGAGGAAAAAAGTTGATATTTAAAGGGTTAACATTCTAAAATTATTGGTTTATTTTACCTTTTGTTGTTTAATAAAAATTCTAGATACGTACATTGTACAAAGTATATTTATATATTTATTTAAACTATAAGAATGCAAATATATATTCTGTATTGTATAAGAAATAATGCAAATAATAGTTTAAAGGGTATTTTCGTGTTAAGTAAAGAATATTATGTTTTGTTTCTTTTATCAAGAAATTGCGAAGCGAAACAAAATTAATCGGCTTATTCAAAGAGCGTTGATAGAAATATGTCATGGCATATAAAAATTTAATGTAGATGGAATGTGAAAGAAGTTGCTTTGTGTAAGCCGAAATTATATTCTTTAACCATTATGTGCGTAGTTCCGTTTTGCAAACTTTTCTTTAATGCTGTGAAGACATTTGTTAAAACACATCTCGACTGTAAAATACTTAACGCTTGATCAGAATCAAGCGATTCCTTGAATTCGTTTACATTTTTATTTCAACAACTTCTACTATTCTACATATATATATATATGTGTGTGTGTGTGTATTTATATATATATATATATGTATTTATTTTTGTATTCTTAGCCATCCACATTTCCTAAACAATTCGGATTCTAATTCGACTTTTTCCGAGCGAAATGCGGACATTATTTATCCAACATCAAATTGTTTCTTTCAACTGGCGCGCTCCCAAAAAGCAAACATTCTTCAAATAGCAACACTTCCTGCATCCGAAATCGTTTTCACTTGTTAGAGTTCACCGTCCACTACCCCTGAAAAGAAAATTCCAAATGAATTCCGCAACATCTTGGAGATTGAGAGTAGTTTTTACTATAGGACGTGACTTCCATAGCTTTCAGTAAGAGCCCTATTATCCAATGCTTCGCTCGGGCGATAAAAATAACGGATAGCTCGACGAAATGGTTTCTGTACGGAAGCACAGTGACATGGCTCTGGATTTCCTTGGATTTCTATCAGGTAGGGTAGATGTGTGTAAAGAGGACTTCCGTTCAAGCATTTTGGCTAGTTATGGGCTTTTTCAACAGTTCCAGAAGCCCAAGATCTTCTGTTATGGGCAATGTCCATTGGAGACAAAGAATCTACACTGTTGCAGACGGGGAAAAGACAAAACAACAATGGAATAAAAGTTTTAATATTTTAACTTGGTTCTGAGGTGTAATAAAGTGCATTCAGTGAGTCTTTATTTACAGTATACTTTATTTACAGTAGTGTATTGTGGTTTATGTGTTAGGAATTCTGTTAATATTGGATATATAAGGTTTTCCCCTTCCTTTATGCGATTTTGCCATTACCGCTAGAATGATGACATTTAAGACCATGATAGAGGATGGTTCAAATAATTAAATAACAAGTCCGCGAAACTAAAGAGATTAATAAAGGTTTGAAAGATACTGGTATGTATTACTTTCCCACATAGTCACCATCAGAAATTAGAGTCCAGATCACAAAGGTACATAATGACAGCTATCTGGTCCTGAATTAGCGATCTTCCAAGTATTGCGTCAACAGTCCGAAGAGAATGATATCACTTGGTGAGAGACCGAAATCAAAGAGATTAATAAAGGTTTGAGCGATACTGATACGTATTACTTTTCCACATCGTCGCTATGGTTGTTGGAGCATTTGTACCTGTCTAGAGAAACCGATTTAGAAGAAATCAGAGTCCAGGTCATAAATCTACATAACGACAGCTATCTGGTCCTGAATTAGCGAGCCTCCAAGTACTGCTTCAACAATCCGAAGAGAAGAATATATCCTTTGGTGAGAGAGACGTGCTGTAGGAAGGTTGTTGTAATACATTTAATCAAAAATGCTGCGTCACTGAAGCCATGTGTGGGCGAGCGTTGGCGTGCAATAACAGGACACCTTTTGAAAGTACTTGCTGTCGCTTCCTGCAAATTGCCTTATAATACTTCATGCTTCAATCGCCATGTATCCATCAACGCCATAATTTTCTGACAGAAACTTATACTTAACATCAACACTGTGCTATTTCTAAAAAGTTCATGTACTGTTGACTCAGAATATAAACAGTTGAAATAAATACAATGAATGAAAATATTTTAGTGACAGTATGCTGAAGCACATTCTGTTTATATTATGATGGATGGTGGTCTAACAATGAGTTAAAAAACTTGTTTGAATCATCCGCACAGAAAAAGATATTTTACCATTTAACTAGAATCTAGCCTTATTACTTCTTAAAGTTTTTTGGATATCCAGTATATCACGTAATAAGTAATTATCAGAACATAAAACATAACGATGGAAACTGGAGCATGATCACTATTTTGTGATTTATTTCTTCACTAGAAAGCTTTTAAATGGCAATTTTTGTTTTGCAGACAAACGGTTTATTTTCTGCTTTATTTTAAATAAGGGGAAAAAATCTAATAATTGATAAAAAAGACAAAGAGGATTTTCTTTAAAAAAATAGAATCATTTTCTCAAAGTGATATATTTTTCTGCAAGAATGGCACTTTGATATGAATAAAAAATGGAGACGTTTAGTGTCAGTTTTGGAGCTTTGGTGAGTTTTAATGCTGTTTGTTTGGCGTCTAATGTTTCACTTTCTGGCTGCGTGTGCACCAAACATGTAGTAAAATTTGAAAAAGATAGAAGTACAATAAGATATTTTGCAAAAAAAAAAAAGGTAGTTTTTGAAGAAAAATAGTGTTAAAATCGTCATTCGGGTGTTCAGAGAACATTTTGATTATGTAGTAACTATATTATGTTGATGTAACTAGTATGTAACTGTATTTTATGTAACTATATTTTATTGACACATATGCATCAAAACCATTAATGTAATTTCCTTTCATCATTTTTTTTCACGAATAACAAAATCTCATCAATAATTATAATGATGATCTACACTTTTAATTTAATTATTAAGCAGCAACAGAATAAAAATCTCTCTACAATCCATTGATTTATCAAATATTCCGACAAACATTGTAACCTAATTATTCAGCCGCAACAAACCTAAATTTTCTCTACAATCCATTGATTTATCAAATAATATTCCGACAAACATTGTAACCTAATTATTAAGCTGCAACAAACTAAAATTCTGTCAACAATCCATTGATTTATCAAATAATATTCCGACAAACATTGTAACCATATTTAATTCGACTCTCAGCGCAAATCAGAAATTTCCCGCGGAAGAATACACCCTTTCGATTCAAATCACTTCTCTTGAGGTCTACAAAGAGGGAAAAAGAAAATTATCGCCGCATAAAGCTACAAATTATCGTATGACCGCTGTAAGAAAAAAAGAAAAAGAAAAAAAAAAATAGGGAGAAGGAAAGAAAGAGAGAAGAGAAAAAATAATAATTTTTTTTACATGTCGACACAAAGTATTACACCGGGCGTCGTCGATTCGAGCAAAAAAAAAATAATAAAAGTACTGAGTGCTCATTTGAAAGCGGGCCATTCGAAAGTGGCCACGTGTTTCCGCATAAGCGGGGAGGCACAAAAAAGTTGGGTGGACCGCGATCTGTCTGCCATGGTGTCTAGCCCAAAAAGCGAATGTCCCGGATCTCTACGGTTGCCATAGCAACGGACGAAATGCACATTGGTCGTTGATCTGGTGGAAGCCAAGGAGTATGCGCAACATTTGGCGGGAGTTTAGCGAGCGTTTTCGAGGTTTCGCTTTTTTATTAACGGTTAGATCAGACACTGACTTTTGCCTTTTACCTTCGTGACGCTACGGTTTATTTATGGATAGCATGCGGTTCCACTCTAATGGGAATTATAAAAACGAACAAATTGAAAGAAAGTGCATCAAGAAGAAAAAAAATTAATTATGAATATCGCGTTTTGACTAATGACTTTTGATTGCCATTTTTAGATACTGATATCTTTTTTAGTGGTAAATGTTACTAATTGGAATCTTTAAAAAAGTGTTACTTAACATTTTTTTTTTTTTTCAAATTAGATCTATTGCTATGGGGGAAAAAAAAGACCAAAAACAAGAATACCATTTGAAACATCTTTTTATTTATTATACTAGCTGGTAACGGGCGCGTTGCTGCCGCCGAAAAAAATATTATTGTGCAATGAATCAATCATTTGGCAATGTTTTAGCGAAATAGGATGAACGATACGTCAGTATATAAAATGCGAACAAAAAAAATGTTCATTTTTATATATTAGAATTGTTTAACTGGGTGTTCTTTCAGAATGACAAAGAAAGAAAACTATTTATTGTATCTCATGATTCGTTTAATATTCGTTTAGAATTCTCAAATTTAATTTTAAAAAATGGAATTAAAAATTTTCTTTGAAAATTGCTTTAAGATAGAAAATATATTTATACCATAAAATCGTTAATATAGTTGAAAAGATACCTTTTGGATATTTTTCACTCTAATATATATATATATATATATATATATATTAGTTTCGATTTCATTTTCATATCAATGAGATATTTTACTTTCATTATAACAATATTATCACTTCATTTCTAATATTGAAACTGCTAAATTTTTGCAGAGGTTTTAATTTTTGATGCATAAATAGGTATCCTTTTTTGTGGAGGGGGAGGCATTTGATTCTGTTGCTGATATTAAAAGATCTCATTAAAATTGTTTCAAATAATTATTAAATTGTATTTAATGTTGTTTCTAATTCACTTAATCACTTCATACGTACTATATAAGGACACAGTAAGGTTTTTTAATGTTATTTTTTCATTGTAAAGGATGTCACATAAAATTTCCGTAAACGAAAATAAATCTCAATTTAAAAAAAAGTTTCAAAATCCTTAATTTAATCACTTCCTGTATAAATTAGCTAGGTAAGAACAAACTCAATCAAGTATGACATTATGCACTTGAGTATGTTTCTTGCGAAATTTTTTTTTCTGTTTTTTTTTTTTTCTGTTATGCATTCATTTATTTTTTGTTAATCAAACTAAAGCTTTGCGCACACATCAACGGATTTTATTTGAGTGAGAATGAAAGAAGAAACTGCTTTCGATGTAGATTAATGCATCGATTCATCGAAATAAAATTAATCATGCTGCTCACCGTTATTTTTCTGTTTTTTAAACTATTGTGCATTTAAGATATTTAAGAGTAAAAAAGAAATGGACATTGTTTCTGTTTGGATTCCTTTTTTACCTATACTGAGTTCTTCCGGTTAAATGGATTGATGAAATGATTTATATGTCTACAGCGTTTAAATTCAAGCTGTTCTTTTGAAATACTTCATTAAAAATTTTGTTGTTGTTTCTAATGCCACTTGCCCCCGCTGTGACGTAGACTGCGATTTAAGCCAATAGGGTGCGTCTCGATTTTTTTCAGTGGTGCCATCTAGAGCCAAGAGTAAGATTTGGCCACTCACGCGTCACAGCCCTTTTTACGGGGCAGACCTTTATTCATGCATTCTCATTCACTCAACCACAGATCGTAATTTAGACCTGAATCAGAGAACGATCCCCTCTGAACCAGTATTTTTTTTAGTCATATTTATTACAACCCTGTTACTTTTATTACATATTTTGCTTTCCTTTTTCGCACTTTTCCCCTTCTTAGCAAACACAATGGTATATCAGTCGAGAGTCAACTGCCTACTCATAACAATCGAATAATATCTCACCTTCTTTATGGTGGTTAAAAGCACAACTTGAGTCGTGTGGTACCATATTAACCTGATACTTTCTGAATTCAGACACACAAAACTGATACAGACCAAAAATATCACGTACCCGATATCATTCTTCCGACTCCATTGATGATACCGTGTGATAATCGCTTCGATCTCATAATATCATCAAATAGAAAACGAATATTAGGTTGATACAAAATATCAGATTGGTGCTGTATCACACAACTCTTTTTCACTATTCTGCCTTGTTGAATAATGTTTTCTTTACCATTCGCTGGAATAAAAGCAGTTGTAATTTTTTTTTTTTACCTACCTTTGTAATGTATTTCTTAACTTGAATGGTTAAAGATGTTCACATTGAAACTCTGAAAACTTTTTATTTCACTTGAAAGAAATAATTGGATTTAATAAAAAAAAATTATTAGAAATAAAATGAATAGAACACAAATATTAACCTTTTGCACTTAGAAAAGTAATTTGTTGCAAAATTATTCACCTAATACAAGGGCTTTTTTTTTGTTCCAAAACATAAATGTATATAATTTCCCCGAAAAGTTAATTAACATATTTTTACCATTTTGTAGGTGTTTTTAACAATCAAAATTACCATATTATTTATATTTTTAACAACCAAAATTATCATTTTGTAGATATTTTTAACAATCAACATTTTGTAGGCATTTTTAACAATCAAAATTACCATTTTGTAGGTATTTTTAACAAACAAAATTGAAAAATTATTAAATAAAACGTCAAAGTTATGACTATGAATCATCTCTCGATTACAAAGGGTTAAGTTCTTAACAAATTCACATTTTTAAATATGTGACGAAATACTTGAGATGAAAAATATATTCTTACTATCTGTTATTTTTTAATAGTGCTTCAGAAATAATCTTTAACCAGTTCGACCTCTTCGGATAATGCATTTCTAAATTGTCGTAAACAAATATATATCGTATAATAAATAATTAATTATCAACATTATAATTAAACAATTATTATAAAAATAAACTGTCATTGCATAACTCATCATAATACAAGGTGTGTTTTTTTCTACAATTTGAGTGTACTCTTAAAAACCCAAACCGAGTAAGTTTGATAGAGATAAGTTTTAAAGCTTTTTATCTATTTATAGATAGTATCTCATACAAACCTATATCTAAGAATCAGTTACCAAATGTAACAGATTCAAAAGAGCCAAATAAAAGTATCAAATATAGTCAAATTTGATTACCAACCTGCAACTCATACGTTGCAGCTGGATATCAGTCAAATCCGTAACTATGCAGTTTTGATTTCATATCATTTTGGTAGTAACACCCTTTTTCCACTATAATTTCACTCGCAGTAAAACATATGAAAAAACGATTTATCAATTTCAGATTGTAAAATTCTATAATCGATTCAAGTCCAGTTATCATTTGAATTCTTTTGAAAAATAGCTAATGAATTAGGATTGTACACAAATAAAATAAATCATAAGATAATGAGGTAACTATAACTGTGATATGTCTATATCTGTTTCATCAGCTTATTTCAACCTTATAAATTTTTACATAGTCGTCTATGTCGGTGACAGTATAATAAAGTGCCATATCCTGCAAAAATGAATTTTTGTATGAAGCTCTTGCCTGCTTTTGCGTGAAGAATCTTGCAAAAATGAATTTTTACATGAAGCTCCTACCAGTTTTTGCATGGAGAATCCTGTTAAATGAATTTTTGCATGAAGCTCCTGCCTGCTTTTGCATGAAAAATCCTGCAAAATGAATTTTTGCATGACGCTCCTGCCTGCGTTTGCATGAAAAATCCTGGAAAATGAATTTGAACGCAGTGAGTTCGAAAACTAATATTAGAGTGAGTTGATATTGCATACATTATGTCTTCTTTCAAAATGTGGAGGGAGGAAAAAAAAACTCTTTTGTCTGTCTGGCGCGCAGTACACTACTTTTATTTGCTTCAGTGAATTTATTTAGATATCATAAATGTTATGGCAGGAAAAAGCGAAATAGGAGAATCGCAGGAAACTGTAATAGAATCATTATATTACTATTTTATGCGTAAATAAACAATAGATACTAGTTTTATGTTACAATGCGCATAGAATGTTACAGATGAATAATTAAGCTAACAAACACATGCGTAGAAAGAAAAATATTAGTAATTCCATGAGTCCACATTATGGAAGGTTCGATCAGACATCCTTCTGAATCCCTTTTTCCGGTTTAGTTGCATTTCACAGCTTTTATTTTGAAAATAATCCTCAACAATTGAATATTTTTTCGAGGACGATAAATAAAGGCGGCCTCTAATTAAATAGAAAGGGAATGCTGCATTATCCTGCTTCCTTTTCCAGAAGGAAAGAAATTAAAAAGTCAAAGCTGTTGTCCTTTTAATTTATTCCGCATTACTGACAGAAAACAAAACTAAATTAAACTTTTCCCGTACCACAATTTGTGTCATTTAAATACCTTAATTGAGTAGAAGTTTGCGTAGGAGATTTTACATTAAAATTAGTACTGCGTTTTGTTTTCAATCTCGCTTTACTTAGTTGCAAATATTTCGCGCGTGATAAATTCTTTTTTTCTTTTTTTTCCCCCCTCTCTTTCTCACTCTCATTTAACAACAGTTTTCTTATTTTAACGCAAAATGTGAGAAAATTATCTTTCCTCGTGATATTACGTCACTGAAGAATGTTGCTTAATCCCTGGCCTTGCATACCAGCGCCACGTTGAAATTTGCTCCCTCAAGCGGAATATGTTTAATTTACTCTCGAGATATCGAACTATTTACACTTCAGTCACTTTTTGCAATTTATTAAGTTTCTTTGATTTTTGATTATCAGTTTTATTTAATAATTTTTTGTAAGAAGATTCAAATTCACGCTGTTTCTCTAGTTTATTGCAATTCTGTTTTTGTATTGTATGCGTGGAATGGCTTTTATTAATATTTAAGAATGCATTTATGTTTTATTTTTAAAAGAATAAAAATAAAACCAATGGAAATGTTATGAAAGACATCTTATATCAGCATCTAAGTTATTTAGGATGGTGGAATAACTTGTTTTCTATATTAACCTTCTGCAGTCGGGAAGACAATTTGATGCATAATTATTCACTTAATACATGAACCTGTTTATTACGCCAAAAAATTAATGCATGCCATTGTTTTAAGTTGAGTTTCGTCTGAAAAAGGAATCTACATCATTTTAACGTTCTGTTAGTATTTTTAATAATTCTGCAGAGGGTTATAATGAATCCTTTTTAATCATGAATAATTGTTGATCACATTGAATTATTTGCACGCATTCTGGTTTCGTCAACTTTTTATTTTTCCATAAAATTGAATTTCATTCCCCCCCATAATATTTTCCCCCAGCCGCATAATTACTTATTTTCACCTAAGTCCCAAATTACTAAGTCCCAGTCCTAAGTTACTAAGTCCCAGCCGCATAATTATTTATTACTGTCCGTATATAATAAGAAAAACCGCCAATTTCCGATTAACCTTATATTTAAAAACAATTCCAACTTTAATTCAGATTTTTTTTTCTACGTGTATTCATATTTGAGGAACAGTATTTTATTCGTTACTGCTATTTAAAAACCTTTTTGTGTAATTACTTCCCCAAAGTAATAGTTTATTCCCCAAAATTCTCTTTTACGAATGCAGTTACTAAGGACCAACCATTTAATAGCTTGTTACTGTCCGCATACCATGAGTAAACAGTCAGTTTTCAATTATCCGTAAAACTATATTCAATTATTCGTAAAACTATTTCAACATTAAATTAGTTTTTTTTTCATACGTGTATTCGTATTTGAAGAACAATATTTTATTTGTTATTGCCATTTAAAAACTTTTTATGGAATTATTCTACCAAAGCAATGCTTTATTCCCAAAACTTCTGTTTTGCGAATACAGTTACTGAGGCCCAACCGTTTAATTACTTGTTACTGTCGGCATACAATAAGTACACCGTCAATTTTCAATCATCTGTATATTCAATTATTCGTAAAACTATTTCAACATTAAATCGTTTTCTTTTCTACGTGTATTCGTATTTGAAGAACAATATTTTATTGCCATTTAAAAACTTTTTTTATGGAATTAATCTACAAAAGTAATGCTTTATTCCCCAAAACTTCTGTTTTACAAATAACTTCTTCACAAACTGTAAGAAAAAAAAAAGAGGCTCTATTACATTTCCTCTATACGAAATAGTATTTTATGCTCTTTTCTGACGCCACCCCAGAGTAACATTAATGCTTGCATCTTCGTGTAATCGAAAGATAATAAAATAACCAGAATTGCCGAGCATTCTTGTCGCCGTGACAGCTTTTCTGTCTGGGGGAAAAAAGTCTTATTTGACTCTTCGTTTCTAGAGACGTGATCAGATTGAGAATTTTGATAAAATATTTTTATTTAAACAAAATCGTACACTCTAATTTTTCACTTTATGAAAATTCACTGCACATTGTATATTTTAAAAGTTTTAACGTATAGGTAGAGTAGTGCAGCGTTTTTTATGTTTTTTTTTATGTTACGCACAATATTTTTAAATGTTTTCACAATACAAAAAGTACTATGAGATTAAAAAGTAGAATTTTTTTTTGTAGAGGATACTTTTCTGATTGTTTTTAATTTCTTGACCTATGAATACACTTAACTTTTTTAGTTAGATGCCACATTCTATTTGGGACAATTATTATTTTAATACCCATAATAATATAAGGGCAATTGAGATGTTGAAGCATTTTTAACGCGTTGAATGCAATTTCCAGAAATTTGGCCTAAAATGACACGAACTAAGTTGAACTAATTTTTATAATTATATTTTTGTAATTTTTTGTTTGTTTTTTAATAAATTTTCTGTTTATGCAAGACAGCATTGATTTTTGGTTCTTTTCCCAGAAGCCATCTATCGATATTAGCACTTACATGCTACGAGTTGATTCGTAGCTGCACAAAAATGGCAAGTAAACACAGTACAAGGTAACTCGTAGTTGGCGTCCTAGAAAAGAACGCCATCTACGAGTTATCTCGTCGTTG